>PVKP010016543.1:0-47944 GCA_004027715.1 Plecturocebus donacophilus
AAAAAAAAAAAAAAAAAAAAAATCTAGGGACCACAGATGCTGGAGAGGATGTGGAGAAATAGGAACACTTTTACATTGTTGGTAGGAGTGTAAATTAGTTCACCCATTGTGGAAGACAGTGTGGTGATTCCTCAATGACCTAGAAATAGAAATTCCATTTGACCCAGCAATCCCATTACTGGGTATATATCCAAAGGATTATAAATCGTTCTAGTATAAGGACACATGCACACGAATGTTCATTGCAGCACAGTTTACAATAGCAAAGACCTGGAACCAATCCAAATGCTCATCGATGATAGGCTGGACAGGGAAAATGTGGCACATATACACCATAGAATATTATTCAGCCATCGAAAACGATGAATTCGTGTCCTTTGTAGGGACATGGATGAACCTGGAAACCATCATTCTCAGCAAACTGACACAACAACAGAAAATCAAACACCACATGTTCTCACTCATAGATGGGTGTTGAACAATGAGAACACATGGACACAGGGAGGGGAGCACTACACACTGGGGTCTGTTGGGGGAATATAGGGGAGGGACAGTGGGGGGTGGGGAATTGGGGAGAGATAGCATGGGGAGAAATGCCAGATATAGG
Organism: Plecturocebus donacophilus; assembly: GCA_004027715.1. NCBI lineage: Eukaryota > Metazoa > Chordata > Mammalia > Primates > Pitheciidae > Plecturocebus > Plecturocebus donacophilus. Next base: position 608 of record PVKP010016543.1, read on the forward strand.
TGAAGGGGAGGAAGTCAGCAAATCACACTGCCACATGTGTACCTATGCAACAATCTTGCATGTTCTTCACATGTACCGTAAAACCTAAAATGCAATAAAAAATAAAAAAAGAAAGAAAGTATACTCCCCTGTCACCAGACTCCATCGAAGGTCAACTAATACTAAAAGACAACTTTATTATACAATCAGCAGTGGACATTATGAGGAAGCTCCAGAAGATGGCCCTGGGGCCAGAACAGAATCTAGAATAATTACTAAATCTAGCAACCTCAGTTTTCTATAATAGAGATCAGGAGGAACAGGCTGAAAGGAACAGGAGGGACCAGAGGAAAGCTGCAGCCCTAGTCACGGCCTTCAGGCAAACAGACCCAAGGGGCTCAGAAGAGAGAAAGGCTTGGATTAGCCGCCAGTCTGACAGAGCTTGTTACTACTGCGGACTACTGGGACACTTTAAGATAGATTGTCCCCAGAGGAATGGACCACCTCCTTCTCCTTGCCTGCTGTGCCACATGGATCATTGGAAAGCACACTGTCCCAGGGGACAAAGATTCCCAGGCCCTCAGGTGGCTAACCAGATGACCCAACAGCAGGACTGAGGGTGCCTGGGGCAAGCACCAGCACAAGCCATCACCCTCATCGATCCCTGGGTAAAGCTAACCGTAGAGGGCCAGGAGGTCGATCTACTGGATGCTGGTGTGGCCTTCTCAGTTTTGATTTCCTGTCCTGGATGGTTGTCCTCCAAGTCTGTAACTGTCCAAGGAGTCCTAGGACAAGCAGTCTCCCCATATTTCTTCCAGCCCCTAAGCTGTAACTGGGGAGATATACTCTTCTCCCATGCCTTCCTCATCACCCCAGAAAGTTCCACTTCCGTACTAGGGCAGGACCTGTTAGCCAGAGCAGGAACCTTTATCTATATGAACATCATCAAAGAGGAAATCCCTCTCTGCTGTCCATTATTTCAAGAAGGGAATTAATCTCAAGGTTTGGACAATGGAGGGACAATTTGGGTGGGCAAAGAATGCATGCCCAATTCAAAAAAGGCTAAAGGATCCCACCTCATTTCCTTACCAAAGACACTACTCCATAAGACCAGATGCCAAAAAGGGGCCACAGGATATTGCAAGGAACTATAAAGCTCAGGGTCTAGTGAAGTCCTATAACAGCCCTATAATACCCCAATTTTAGGAGTACAAAAACCTAATGGACAATGAAGGCTAGTGCAAAATCTCAGGCTTATTAATGAAGCTGTGATCCCTTTATTCCCAGCTCTACCCAACCCATACACCTTGCTCGCTCAAATACCAGGAGAGGCACAATGGTTTACAGTCCTGGACCTTAAGGATGCCTTTTTCTGTCTTCCATTACATCCTGACTCCCAGTTTCTGTTCACCTTTAAAGAGCCTTTAGACCAGAATTCTGAGCTCATCTGGACACTGTTACCCCAGGGCTTTTGAGACAGCCCCCACCTGTTTGGCCAGGCTCTAGCTTAGGACCTTAGTCATTTTTCACATCCAGGTACCCTGGTTCTTCAATATATAGATGGCCTACTTTTAACTGCTAACTAAGAAACCCAGTGTCAGCAGGCCACCCAGGACCGCCCAAACTTTCTAGCCACCTGTAGATATAAGGTTTCCAAATCAAAAGCCCAACTTTGTAGGCAAGAGGTAAAATACCTAGGGCTTGTCTTATCTAAGGGCACTCAGGCCCTTGATGGAGAATATCTCCACCCATACTGGCCTTCCCCTGTCCAAAGACCTTAAAACAGCTACAGGGGAATAACTGGTTTCTGCCAATTGTGGAGTCCCAGTTATGGTGCAATAGCCAAACCCCTATACACTCTGATTAAGGAACCCCAAAAAGCTAACACCCATCTAATACAATGGGACCTTGTAGCTGAGGCAGCCTTTCCGACCCTGAAGCAGGCACTACTGCAGGCTCCAGCTCTAAGCCTTCCTACAGGGAACGACTTCTCCCTATATGTGATGGAAAAGTCAGGAGTGGCCCTGGGGGTTCTCACGCAGACTTGGGGGACCATGCCACAACTGGTGGCATACCTAAGTAAGGAAATTGATGTGGTAGCAAAAGGCTGGCCACACTGTTTGCAGGTGGTAGCCGCGGCAGCTATATTGGTCTCAAAAGCTGTTAAAATAGTGCAAGGGAAAGATCTAACTGTATGGACTTCACATGATATAGCTGGAATTCTGGCCTCTAAAGGAGGCTTATGGCTGTCTGACCACCACTTACTCAAATATCAGGCCTCAATGCTCAAAGGGCCTGTACTTCAGCTGTGCACATGTGCAGCCCTTTTCTTCCTGAGGAAGGGGCAGACAAAGAACATGACTGGCAGCAGGTTATAGCCCAGAACTATGTGGCTCAAGAAGATCTCTTAGAAACTCCTCTAGCCAATCCTGTCCTTAACCTATACACTGATAAAAGTTCAACTATGGAAAATGGAGTTCAAAAGGCAGGATGTGCAGTAGTCAAAGATAAAACAGTGCTGGAAAGTAATTCTCTTCCTCCTGAAACTAGTGCCCAACTGGCAGAACTAGTGGCCCTCACTTGAGCTCTAAAATTAGGAAAAGGAGAAAGAATAAACATATACAGAGATTCCAAACATGCTTACCTGGTTCTGCATGTCCGTGCTGCCATATGGAAGGAAAGAGAGTTCCTAACCTTGGCAGGAACTCCCATTAAATATCATAAGGCAATTTTAGATTTATTACAAGCTGTCCAAGAACTCAAAGAGGTAGCAATTTTGCACTGCCGAGGTCACCAGAAAGGAGATGAGAAGGAAGCAGAGGGCAGTCACCAAGCTGAACTAGAGGAACAAAGGGCAGCTAGATAAGAATTTATAGAAGGGCCTTTACTATGGGAAAACCCTCTCCAGGGAACTAGACCTCAGTACTCATCAGAAGAGGTAGAGTGGGCAGTCTCCCAGGGACACAATCTTCTTCCTTCAGAATGGCTAGCTACTGAGGAGGGAAAAGTACTCCTACCTGCTGCCAGCTGGTGGAAAGTACTTAAAACCCTACATCAAACCTTCCATATGGGTATAGAGAATATATATCAAATGGCCAAATCTATATTTACAGAAAAAAGGTCTCTTCAAGGCTGTCCGACACATAGACAAAAGACGTGAAATGTGCCAGAAAAATAGTCCCTTGGCACATTGCAAAGTTCCTCCTGGAGGACAGTGAAGCAGTCATTACCCAGGTGAGGACTGGCAAATGAACTTTACCCATATGCCTAAGTTTCAGGGATATCAATATCTGCTAGTATGTGTAGATACCTACACAAATTGGGTTGAGGCTTTCCCCATAAAACAGAAAAAGCTCAAGAGGTAATAAAAGTCCTGATCAATGAAATAATCCCTAGATTTGGACTCCCTTGCTGTCTTCAAAGCAATAACAGCCCTGCCTTCAAAGCTGCAGTGACCCAAGGAATTTCCAAGGCGTTAGGAATACAGTATCATCTCCACTGTGCTTGGAACTCTCAGTCCTCAGGGAAACTGGAAAAGGTGAGTGAAATTCTTAAGAGACACCTAAAGAAACTGGCACAGGAAACCTACCTCCTGTGGCCTTCTCAATTACCAATAGCACTCTTAAGTGCTTGAAACTCTCCTCAGAGAATAGGACTCAGCCCCTATCAGATGCTTTATGGATGACCCTTTCTTACTAATGGTCTCATATTAGACAAAGAAACAGCAGATCTAATAAAAGATATAACCTCCTTAACTAAGTACCAACAGGCTCTTAGGACCTTACCTGAAGGACACCCTAGAGAAAAGGGGAAAGAGTTGTTCTGCCCTGGAGACCTAGTGCTTGTTAAGTCTCTCTCCTCAGATTCTCCCTATCTAGGCCCATCTTGGGAAGGACCATTTTCAGTTATTCTCTCTACCCCAATGGCAGTTAAGGTGGTGGGAGTTGACTTGTGGATTCATCACACTTGGCTGAAGCCTTGGACACCTCCTAAAGAAAATTATAGGCCATCTACTCCACAGCCTGAAGTTCCAGGAAACAACCCTTCATACACCTGCGAGCCATTAGAGGATCTACATTTGTTCTTCCAACGAGATCCCCAGGAAAGTAACTACTCATGAGTCTAACTTACATCCTGGTATTAACAGGACTATCAGTCTTAACTTTACTATCTGCGACCAGACTCTGCGGTTACCCCTATGGATTGGCCTAATAGCTCTCCTCCTCTCCTTCCTAGTGCCCGCCCCCATGACAGTTTACAATGACTCTCAGGTGCAGTCTTCTCTCGCCAAGGCCACACCATACTCAAACTCCAATTATTCCTTTCATAGCAGTGGTGGGGCGGAGGTGGGGGGCAGGTACCTGCATAATAGGAGGACTTGGTACTGGCATTGGGGAAATTACTACCTCTATCTGTACTCAGTTTTACTATAAGCTATCTCAGGGGTTTAATAATGACATGAAAAAAGGTTGCTGATTCTCTCTGCAGAAGCAGCTAAACTCTTTAGCTGCCATGGCTCTTTAAAATAGAAGGGCCCTGGATCTGCTAACAGCAGAGAAAGGAGCAACCTGTCTCTTTTTAGGAAAGGAATGCTGCTACTTTGTAAATAAATCCGGTATTGTCTTAAGCAAAGTTAAAGAACTCAGGAATCAATCAAACGCAGGGCTAAAGACCTTCAAGAAACAGGATCGCGAAACTTGTTTAACAACTGGCTGTCCTGCCTCTCCCCTCTTCTAGGCCCATTTATAACCACTCTATTATTGCTGGCCTTCGGGCCTCTTATCTTTAACCTTCTTGTCAAATTCGTTTCTTCTAGAATTGAGGCCACGAGGCTACAAATGGTCTTGCAAATGGAACCCCGGATGTCCTTGGCTCATGAGCACTATCGTGGACCTGTGGATCAACCTGCACCCCTGGAAAACTCCCCTCTGGAGGAAACCTCAACTGCAGGGCCCCTTCTATGCCCCAGTTCAGCAGGAAGTAGTTAAAGAGCGATCTACGCCCACGTCCCAACAGCAGTTGGCCTTTCCTGTTCAGAAGGGGGACTGAGGGACTCTTCCCAGGTCCACAAGGGGCGGGGTTTCAAAGGCAGGAGTTTCCTGGTTCCACCCCTCCATCCGGAACGTCAAGTTCTTTGAGTTTCCCGTGAGAGGGCTAGGTGCAAAAATCCAGGTGGGCTCCTTTGTCCAAAAAGCCCCTGGAAAACTCTGGGAGGAGGGGGCTCTGACTCAAAGTTGTGAACCAAGCAGCCAATCCGGTATCAGAGTCAAAGATCAGTCACTCCAGACTAAGTCTGAAAGAGCTATTGTCTCTAGGGGCAGCCATTATAACACTTCAAAAGAGCTTTGTTTTCCACAATCTTTATCTTAACCTGAACATTCCCTTTCTGTCAATCCCAGGTCTTTAGACAAACTCAACCAATTGTCAACCAGAAAATGTTTAAATTGACCTTTGCCCTGGAGGCCCGCCCCCACCCCCTGCCCTCAACTTTGAGTTGTTCTGCCTTTCTGGACCAAACCAATGCATTTCTTAAATGTGTCTGATGGATGTCTCATGCATCTCTAAAATGTATAAAACCAAGCTGCACCCTGACCACCTTGGGCACTTGGGCACAGAGGGCTGTGTCATGAGCCATGGTCACTCATCTTTGGCTCAAAATAAATCTCTTCAAATGTTTTACAGAGTTTGAGACACTTTCTGTCGACACTTCCCATACCTCCACCATCTTGCTGCCCTCTGGCTTCCCCAAGGCCCTGTGCTCTCCTCTTGGGCTGCAGCATTACCTCTCCCTCACTTCTATTGCCTTCTTCCCCTTTTCAACTCAAGGGCCGTCCAACGGGGATGTCTCCCAACTTAAATCAAGCCTACAGTCCTTGTGGCCTGAGCTGAAAAGAGCCCTAAGAAAAGGTGGTGAGTGGGAGGGAAAGCCAAGTGTCCTTGGCCTCTTCCTCCTGGGCCCTTAGTGCAGCTCATCACCCACCTGGAGAGGCTCACACAAGGTGTGGCCTCCACTGATGATGTGTTTCATTCAGTGTATGTTTTCTAAACAACTGTTTTAGGCTCATGTGTCAGGACATGAATGCCAACCAGCACATGTCAGCTCATATCTGGGGCCTCCCTGACATGAAACCCTGCCAGGCCAATCTGCATGTCTCCCCCGTGGAAAGGAGTCTCTGAAGAATGGAACTTCTGTGCCAGGAAACATGACATTTGTGTCAGTTGTCATCTTCCTTCATTTTAAAAAGCAGAACAATTCCTGGGTTTTTGGTTAACATGTGTTGTCTACGCAGGGGGTAAGTCTACGCAGACTTACCCCTCAAAGTTCGAGGAAGCTGGGAGGTCAGAGAAAGAGGCTGACAAATCCAGCTTTTCAGAAATAAATATTGAATAGGGACTTAGGAACGGAAGCTACGTCTGTGTCTTGGGCGGAGTTGAGACAAGTTGTTGGGTCGCTCAGCCATTACCCCCTAAACCCAGGGCTACAGACCACAGAAAAAGGATGGATGCGATTCAGAAGGGGAGTGTAGGACAGTTGCTTAAGGGCAGAACTTGTGGTAAATACAGTAACATCAAGTTAAATACAGTAACATTTAGTAAGTACCTACTCTTACACAAGGAACAATAGATAAACTGGAAATCTTAGAGGCCTTTCCAGAACAGGAGTTAATCAGAAGTCACCATGGCAGATTCGCTTCCAAGATGGAGTTGCCTTGACCTCCACGTGTGTACCAGAGACTGCTCATGTGATGAGGACAAAAGAGAAAGATTCAAGGAGGAAGGAGAGACATTTTATAATATATTAGTCTGCTCTTAGAGCACTTGATTTTATTTCAGTGGAGATGTATGACCCCAAGACAGAGACTCAGATGACTCCCCAATCAGCAGAATTCTGGGATAAGAAGAGACGGACTTTTTCCAGGATCAAGTGGAGAGCAGAGTAATCTAGAGAAGGGATCCTTGAGCTTGGGACTCACCAACCCTCATTCAAGGTGTGACTATTCTCAATCTCCCCTTTTGTAAAATGGGGAAATACCTTCCCTGAATGTGGTATTTATGGGCAGTTGTGAGGATCAAATGAGGAGTTTGCTTTCAGTCACAGGGGTCTGATATTCTATGTGAGTGGGACCAATGAAGCTTTCAGTGATGAGTCTTGCAGGGAGGGCGTTTTTGAAATCAAACTAAGATGACAACCCTGAGAAATAGACTTGGACTTTTTAGCATCTTCCTTATTACATGGTTATAGGCATTGTTCTGACAAGGGTGTCTGTAGCATTTACCAGAATGCCAAAGCAGTCCATGAACCAACAGTCAAGAACTCCTACCCTAGAAGGTCAGTGGAGTGGATGCCCCTGTTGGGTTGCCCCTTAAAGCTTGCCTTTTTGCACCAAGAATTTGGCACCTTAAAATGAAGATAGGATTCAGCTGGGCATCTATCAGAAGGATCAGGAGATGTGTGGAGGGGGAATGTAGGAAGATGATGGGGGTGCTAATGGAGGGGGTGGTGGAAAAGGGGTGGTACTAAGAACCTGAGGCTCTTTCTCTCTTGTCCCCGTGTTATGAACAGTCTGGTCCACTAAATGCATTCACTTCCCAACTTCCTAACCATCAAGATACCAAACCGTTTATACAGGCCCCACTGTGTGACAGAATGAAGCATCAGTCATAGGGAGAGATTCTTGACATTAACATCCAAGAGAAAGAAATTGGATATGAAGGCCTTCTCACTGACACATCACCCAACCCATCTCGGAGGTGGCTCTGTCAGATGGGGCTGGCCAGGAAGTGACTGTCCTTCCTTGCTTCCCATGGGTCCCTCTCAAAGCAGAGACTGAGCAGGCAGGGCCTTTGGGGGCTAAGAGCTCTTCCTCAGGCACAGCCTTCTCATCAGCAGGAGGCCTGCTCAGCTGTCTCTCCTGTTCTCCCTCCAGCTCCATCTCTACACCCCTGGAGGGTCTGAAGGCCTGAATAGGAGCTGGGTCCTGACCATGATGTCTGGAGCCCTGGAGCTCCAGGACTGGGGCTGGATGTCAGGTGGGAGAGACTCAACTATGGCTTCTCAGTTGGGGGACCTCTAGAGGAGCCCTAACGCCGAGTCGGAGCCAGGAGGAAGGCCACAGCTGTCTTGAGTGCTCACAGCCTCCGTGCAGGCAGTGACCCAGCTCCAGGCACATTTGCACGCCCTGTCTGCATTTCCAGTGCCCACTGGACAAACCCCCAGCTTCCTCAGACACCTCACACCCCACGGGCGTAACACTTACCTCTTCCGGAGACTCATCCCAGCGCCGGTCACAGGCTGCCTTTGTGTCTTCTTCCTCTTCTCCCATCCTCCTCTGCCAGCTTGTTACTAGCTGTATTAGTCTGCTCAGGCTGCTGTGACAAAATACCACAGACTGGGTGGTTTCAACAACTGAAACTTACTTTCTCCTAGTCTTGGAGGCTGTGGAAGTTCAAGATTAAGGTATCAACAGAAACGGGTTGCCCTAGGGCCTCCCCTGTTGGCGTGCAGGCAGCTGCCTTCTGTGTCCTCACACAGCCCTTTCTCTCTGCAGCCTGGGGGTCTCTTCCTGGTCTTATAAAGACACCAGCTGCATTGAGTTAGCGTGCCACTTTATTACCTCATTTAATCGCAATTCATTCTTTAAAGGCTCCATCTCTAAATACTATCACATTGGGGGTTTAGGGCTTCAACAGATGCATTTTTGGGGAGGACATAATCCAATCCATAACAGTAGCTGAGTATACAAGGCTGTCCTCAGAAGCAAGTAGGAATCATGGTGTTAGATGTCCTCCAGGGATGGGGAGGAACTAGTTAAAGAGCACACTCCAGCAGAAGACCTTCTGTCCTCCCAGCCAGTCTCCCCATCTGTTTGCTCTCACCTGAAATTCATCCCAAGGGTTTCATGATAATCACCTCAAGCTTTGATCCTAATTAAACTAATTTTAAAATCACATTTCTTCCCTGGAAGAGGTAGCTATTGGTTCCTTTAGTTTAATAAAATACTAGTCAACCAAGCTGAATCAGAATTCCCTAACCTACCTACATTCCTTCCTTCCCCTCCTGTCTTCCTTCCTCTTTCTCTTTTTCTTTCTTTTCCTTTCTCTTTTTTTCTTTTTCTCTTTTTTTGTAGAGACAGGGTCTCATCGCGTTCCCCAGGGTGCTCTCTAACTCCTGGGTTCACACAATCCTCCCACCTTGGTCTCCCCAAGTGTTGAGATTACAGGCGTGAGACACTGTGCCTGGCCGGCGGCCCATTTTGATAAAAATATCTTAAAATTACAAAATTACATATCTGAGGGTGGGCTGTGAAATAAAGCCTTTGAAATAGATTCTCTTTGTGGTCACCTTCAGCTCGCTGGATAACCTTAAAAATCATACGTTGGGTCGGAATCTCAGGAGTCAGATCTCCAAACAGCTCATCCCAAGAACTTCCAGCAGAGGGCACCAAGGGACCGTGAGCGCTGGTTCTATAACACTCCCCTGGCGTCAGACGAAACACGCTCACCTTCCACGTCAGGTGGAACTGGAACAAATCTTCCTTCGCTATCTGTGGCTCAGGAATGTTGTGCCCAGGCCACGCACGGTGGCTCACGCCTGTAATCCCAACACTTTGGGAGGCCAAGGTGGGAGAATCGCTTTAGCGTGGGAGTTCTAGACCAACCAGCCTGGACAACATAGTGAGACCCTGACTCTACAAAAAATAGAGTATTATTTGTGCATGATGGTACACACCTGTAGTCCCAGCTACTTAGGAGGCTGAGCTTGGAGGATCACAGGAGACCAGGAGGTTGAGGCTGCAGAAAGCTGAGATTGCACCACTGCACTCCAGCCTGGGTGACACAGTGAGACCATCTCTTAAAAAAAAAACAGAATGGCATGCATGCACTTATAGAAAATGAGATTCTGAGCCAGTCAATGATTTGTCTCCAGGAAACCGACAATTACATAGGAGAGAAATCCAAAGTTTCTTCCAAAATTACGTTTATTTTTCTCAATTCAGAAAGTCTCAAGGCCAAAATTTAATGTTTAATGTTTTCATTTACATTTGGCTTTATCCCAAAAAGGGGTTAAGGCAGTGTCACCAAGTTACCAGGTCTCTATTTTATCCTATTTACACAAGAAGAAGGAGATTCAAGTCTGTTCGTATTTGCCCCAGGGAAGAGGCTCTATTTAGTGACAGGTATTTGACTATTTGACTTAGTGTTTGCCAAAATGAAGTAAGGGGAATTTGGTCCAGGGCTGAGGACAGATCCATTGGGAATGAAAACATAATAACCTTGAAGTGATTCCAGTAGCAAAAAATGATCAGTGAAAGATTTTCTGAGAGCAAGCAGGAATAAGGAGGCTAGTACTTAGGACCAGTTTGTCATTCACAACGTCCTAACGCTCGGCCAAGCCACTTCCCCTCTCTGAGAATCATTTTCCTCTTCTGTACATAGGGGGAGAGGATCAGACAACCATGTCAGATATGGGAACCTGAGGGGGACTTCATGGCTTTGCAGGCAAAAAAGCTCAAACGTGTTTTTTGCATTGGGCCTGTGTGAGATGTAGGTGTTTTGGGAGTGAGGGGAGGCCTTGGAAGGGAACTCCTATTGCTAATGATGTTTAAGAGGTGACTTTGTGTGGGAACCGCCACTCAATCCTTCCTGCTTGTACATTGTATTTCCAGCCTCAGCCCCTCAGAACAAGGAAGGGAGACCAGGGGCTTGTTTTCATGGTGTCTATCCTGGAACTCTCTGTCAGTGAAAGCTGGGAGGGGCCAAAGGCACCTGCTCCGGGCTCCTCTGCACAGCCCTGACTGCCCTGAGCACCTCATGCTTACTTGATGAGACCCAGTCTGGAGTATCAGACCAGCCTGTGTCCCATCCCTGAGGAAGTACACGCCGCTTCAATCCCCACTGGGGGCACCATTTTAAGTCTGCTTAGAAAGAAACAAACACACAGAGAGTATCAGGCAAACACAAGTTCTTTTGGCTTTAATCTTTACTTTCAATCCCAAACAGTCTTGTTTTTTTTTTTTTTTTTTCGTTACAAAAGCACTAAACAAACACAGACAGGAGAGGAAACTGACATTTGCAAATGACGTAGCTTCAACAGGCATCTCAACAGTCCCATCACCAACACCTGTGTGCAAGTCATAGCCAACAGGCAGAAAAGTCTCAGGACTCAGAACTACACCATAAATGCAGGATCTTTTTATTTCATAGAAAAATGATCAGTGTGAAAAAAGCCAAACTGTATGCTGGTTTTACACACTCTGACCCTTCCTGACAATCTTCTTGTCTGGCCAGGCCGGCGGCCCAGCACTCCTGGAAGGGAGAGGCAGCCCAGCAGCTGAGTATTTCACTGGGACAACAAGCTGCATGTGGCAGGGAAAGCTGAGAGCGCCAAGTTCCCCTTGCTTTATCCCAAGCTCAGAGGGACGGAGCCTGGCGTGGCTCTGGTCAAGCAGCCAGGTGACGGCCAGGCACCTTCCTGTGCAGGCAGTGGGGGCTCCTGGCCCAGCTCACCAGAAGGTCTTCTGTGTAGTGCCCACCTAGGGAGCTGTGATCAAGTCGAGCAGCCGTGCAAGGCCTTTCAGTCTGACTTTTTCATTAGTTCCTCCCTCCAGCCCCTTGGAGAAGGAAACATCAGTCCACAGTGCCATTGTAGGATTTGTTGAACTTGTTGAAGGTGAAGTCCACAGTGTGCGTGGAGATGGGCTTTCTGTACAGTGGGTTTGAAGCCTACAGAACACAGCAGGGAAGAGGATGAGGAAACATGTTAGCTCACACATGCAAACCAACAGACGCAGGCCCTAGAAACCCTTCCCAGGTCAACCCCTCCGTGATAGCAGCAGGCAAAGCACTCAGATGGGAGGAGACGGCCGTGGGCTCCAGGACAGCTCTGTGTCCCCTGGGAAAGACCTCGCCTTCTCTAAGCTTCCACTCTCCACCTCTGGAAGGAGGAGTTGAGTCAGAAGGTCTCTGAAGTCTTTTCCAGCTTTTACAGAAACCAAGCCCGGAGTTCAAAGGGCACTGACTCTGCGCTCAGTCCTTTGGGTGTTTGCGGTCAGCCTGGGGTGACCAGACTGCAGGTGTGTGTATTGTAATGGACCGCAAGAATCTGAGCTACTTTGCTGTGGGTCTGTGGTCTCTCTGAGACTGGTCAGACTCTTCCCGCCAAAGCATGCTCAGCGCCTCTGCCCCTATGACCCTCCTGACCTGGGTCTAGAACAGGGATCTGTGTGGGTCCCTCTGCACTGGGGCTGTGCAGTTCTCTCTGTCCAGAACGGGGCACAGCCTTTCTGGTGCTGATTTTTTTGTTTTTAATGCCAAAGATGTTAGTGAGCCTCTATGGCTAACGTAGCACTGAATTCAGCCATGCCTCTAAGCCTGAAGTCCCCTCTGCTTCCCATTTTCCACAGGCTTACCATTTCATAGCGGGCCCTGGATCGCTCGCTCTGGAACTTGGCAAACTCCCTCCGGTCGTGGATGGTGACGAGCAGCTTCCAGATAGCCAGGAGTGCAAGCCCAACCAGGAGGATGCTGCCGACCACAGCCAGGAGGATGGTCATGGCGTTGGGGGTGTTTCCACACTCTGGGGGGACCAGAAGCATGGTAAGCAAAGCCACCAGCATCCCCAAGCCCCTCCCACCCCTCAACAGCAGGCATTTCGGAGATGAAAGTTGCACCCCTCTCAAAGGATTCCCCTCGGCTCTCCCTTAGATCCTCACATTACTTCTGGGAGACATGGGCAGGAAGGTTCCCCCAGTGCACAGAAAAAGAAAGAGTCAAAAGGGACAGTGACTGTTCCAAAGTCACACAGCAAGTGTGGTGAAGTCTAGATGAGAGCCCAGGGGCACGGTTGCCTTTCCCCTCATGGGCAGTGCCCACACCCCACCTGGCCCAGTCTCCAGTGTGGGATGCTAGACCCGCTCAGCTTTCACGTACATGGTTCTAGGAGCAGAGTGAGCAGGCAGAAGGTACCATGAAGCCACTTCCACAAGGTCTGGGCTGGGGGCCAACATCTGTAAGCCTTTAGTGTGGAGTCCCTTGGAGCAAATGTGCTTATTTTCAAAGAACCGCAGAGACAGCGTTGGACGCAAAGCCTCATTCTTACAGGAGTGCATCCTAGGCTGGTACCACACTTCTGCCTCTGTCCTCAGGAAGGCACATTATGCGGTTGAGCCCAATTTGGAAAAATAGTTTGCAGCAATGTGAAGTGAAGAGAGAAAATCTTTTTCTGCTCCACCCCTGCCTCCTCACCCCCAAGAAGAATGTAAGGGGTGATATTAGAAATTCCAGTTACTCCAAGGCAAAGGCTGCTGGTCGCTGGGTCCAAGCAGAGGCAGAATGTTGGTATCTGGATTAAAGCTTGACCTCTGCAGTGGTTCTGGGAGCTGAGCATGGCAGCAGCAGGAATGTGGAACTGACCACTCCACTGTCCTCGAAATCCACACTGAGAAGCAACGGCAGCCCGGCCGGGACTGTGTGTGGAGCTGGATGCTCCATGACCCGAGTAATGCCCTGCCCACCCAGCCCTGGTGGTCCAGACACCCTGCACCCTCCCTGCAGAACACAGCAGCTCCTTGCTGCCTTTGGCTGTGCAGGGTAGGTTTGTTCTGTGGTTACTTTCACCTCTGTGCTCCTCCAAGATGAGACCCTCCTCAGGGACAGGGCCCTATCTTTCCATAACTCACATTGCCTTGACTCCTGCCCCCCTAGAGCTTTGCCCCAAAATGGGCCCCCAGCTGCACATTCATCTTTCTTTTAAACTCTAGGAGTAGAGCAGCAGTGACCTTAGATCTGATCTTCAGGAGAAATTGTATTGGTTAGGTGCAGTGGCTTAAACCTGTAATCCTGGCACTTTGGGAGGCCGAGGCAGGTGGATCGCCTGAGTCCAGGGGTTCGAGACCAGCCTGGGCAACATGGTGAAAACCTGTCTCTACCAAAAAAATACAAAAATTAACCCGGTGTGGTGGTACATGCCTATAGTCCCAGCTGTTCGGGAGGCTGAGGTGGGAGGATCACCTGAACCCAAGGAGGCTGAGGCTACAGTGAGCTGTGATGGCACCACTGCACTTTAGCCTGGGTAATAGGGTGACAGCCTGTCTCAAAAAAAAGAAGAAGAAAGAAAGAAAGAAAATAAAAGAAAAATAAGAAATTGTATCCTTCCTCTCCCTGGAGTTTAGAAAGACCAGTGAGGAGAGAATGGGCAGGGTCCCCAGAGCAGGGAATGGCATCAGAGATCAGAACTGAGAGCTGGCAGAGTGACCTGAGCCCCTCGCAGCCCTCACCCACCTGGCTCCCTGAGAACCGTCAGGCTGGACTTCCCACTGGGGAGCTCCGCGTAGGTGAACATCATGACGCAGTCCTTAGGGGTTTTGTAGAAACAAAGCACAGCCTCCTGGTCATCTTTCACTGGAAGAAAACCAAGAGAGAAATGGCATGAGTCTCTCTGAGCAGCCCAGAGCCGCTGCTAGTCAGGGCGGGGAGCTGAGCACCTCGAAGAAGGAAGGGTTGTTGGGGTGTGGGCAGAAAGCCTTAAGGGGAGGCTGGCCTTTGAAAATGAGTTCAGGTTTCTCACACCAAGAACGCAGGCCCAGGGCTGCATTTAGATGGCTTTGGGGACATGTGGAACATATTAGAGGATCTCCAAGCCTCTGAAGTGTTTCTCAGAGGTGATGTGAAATAACAGAAGGTTTTAATGGTTTCAGGGTGGGGTTGGGCGAATGGATTGGCCACGGAAATTAAAGGGATAAAGAAAGAAAGAGCCATCCCAGCCTACTTTGAGGCTTGAGTGAGGCTTCACAGTTGGGAAACAGGCCAGGCCATTTGGGGCTGAGAGCTGGCCACAGAGGCCAAGAAGCAGCAACTCCTTCCTGGGATGCAAAATCAAAAAGAACCACAGGGCGATGAGGACAGCAGGTGAGAGGCTGGTGCCCACCGTGGTGCCCACGGCTGTAGATAAAGTGAGCCAGGGTGGAGGTCAGCCCCAGATGACGCCCAGCCTCCCTTCTCAGTATGAAGAAGCCCCTTCCTTGAGCTGCCTCAGCAACTCCCTGCCCCCTCGCCGCCATTCCCCACCTTCCCCTGTCCAGGCATTACCTGCATTCTAAGGCTCCCCGGGAGAGAGTTAGCAGGTTATTTTTTAAGGAGGGAAAGGAACTAGGGGAAGTGCAAAGAGAGGTGAGGGGTGAGGAAATGTGGCAGCGATGGCAATGGAACTGGGGAGCAACGGAAGGCGAACACCAGGACGAGAAATGCTTTCTAGGTCTTGCCTTTTTAACCTTGCTGCTTGAAGGAGCTGTAACCTGGAAGCAGATGGATTAGTGTGGTTATCAGATATGAAAGCCTGAACTTCCCATCTCAGCTCTCTTCTAGGCTGGGTAAGAGTGAGCATGTGAGTGTGTGTGTATGAAAAAAAACCTGGAAGAAGGAAGATTAAGGGTAAATGATGGATTGGAACATAAACTTTCTCTGCTGCTCTGTCTCAGAGGGCTGGGATGGGAAGCAGCTGTGCATGAGTGGCCGTCACTGCTGTGAACGAGGCGAACCAGGGGAACCAGTCCTTGGGCCACAGGAAGACACCCTTTCCTTCTCTGACCATGTTGCCTAGTTAGGGGCAACCAGCCAGGTCTGCAGGCAGAACCTGAGGTCGGCCAGGCCCTGAGCTGCAAGACAGAAGCCGGGGCAGGAAGACAGGCGTGTGAAGAACCAGACTGGTCCACTCCCCACAGTCTCTTAAGGAGACAGACAACACCTGGCACACAGTAGGCACTCAGTGAATATGTGTTGGATGTATATACATAGCTCAGATACTGAGAAGCAGCCGGGCATGATAGCTTACACCTGAATGCCAGCATTTTAGGAGGCCGAGGCGGGTAGATTGCTTAACCCTAGGAGTTTGAGACCAGCCTGGGCAACATGGTGAAACCCTGTCTCTATAAAAAATACAAAAATTAACCAGGCATGGTGGCACGTGCCTGTGCTCCCCGCTACTTGGGAGGCTGAGGCAAGAGGTTTGCTTGAGCCCAGGAGATTAAGACTTCAGTGAGCTATGATGGTGCCACTGCACTCCAACCTGGGTCACAGAGACCCTGTCTCAAAGACAAAAATCCCTCAGAAGCCATGACTGTAGTCTGTCAAAACCAGGGATGTGGGAACAAGGAAGTCTACAAAAGACTTAAGTTAGGACCAAGACAGACAGGCAGCTGGGAGCCAGGAGTCTGCAGAACCAGAGATGAAGACAGGGGGAGCCTGCCCATGAGGGGAGCTTGAGATGCAGATTTTCTTTCAAGGTGCATAATTTCCCCCCACCATTCAAAACACTTTAAAGTGTACAATCAGTCGTTTTACTGAACTCACAATGTTGTGTAACCATTCCCACTAATTCTGGAGTATTTCCATCACTCTAGAAAGAAACCCACACCTGTTAGCAGTCAATCCCCATTTTCCCTTCCTCCTAGCACCAGGCCCCCACTAACCTACTTTCTGTCTCCATGGCTTTCCCTATGTTGGACATTTCCTATGAACAGAACCATAGAATACATGGCTTCTTTCCCTCCGCACTGTTGTCAGGCCTCATGGTGCCGTGGCATGTTTCAGTACTTCACACGTATCAGTACCTCTTTGTGGTCAATAGTGTCCACCATATAGATAGACCGCACTTGTTTTCTTTCCCATTCATCAGTTGATGGACATTTGGTTCATTTCTACCTCTTGGCTATTGTGAATAATGCTGCTGTGAACATTTCTGACACGTTTTTAAGTGGACATATGGACCTAATTCTGTAGGCTGTATACCTGGGAGTGGAATTGGTACCACTGTATGGTGATTCTGTGTTTGACTTTTTTAGGAAACTGCCAAACTGCTTTCCAAAGTCTGCACCATTCTACATCCCCGTCAGGTGAGGATGAAGTTTCCAGCACCAGGTCCTCATGGGGAGCCCACAGTTATGCCCAGGAAGCCTGGGCAGTGCCTCCTGACTCAAGGCTAAAACCACCCTCCTCAGGGAGGAGAGAAACCGCGGCTGCCCGGGTGGTGGCGGCACACTCACCGATGGTGTCTACCCACGTGATCACCTCGTCCCTGCACAGGCTGTGGCAGGTCTGGTTGTCGGGTTTTCTGGAGTGGAGCAGCAGGCACTCGACGCAATCTCTTCGGAAAAGAGGAAAGAAAGGTGGGTGTCAGATAATGCAGAACAGCCCCACACCTGTCCCTGAGCTCCGGACAGTGCAGGACCTGGGAAGGCTTTAACTTCTTTCCAGCCGCAAATGTTGAGCTTCAGGGAATGTTTCTGCTCTGCCTTTCTTGTTATGTGGGGAAGCCCAAGTGTTCTTGGAGGAGAACGTGAGTTTAGTGGCATGTCTTGTCTACATGTCAAGTTGCAGACCTTTCAAATTCTGACACCAGGAGCCAAATCCATCTGCACTCTGGTCCATCTAATGCCTGGTGAGGACTCTGCTTCAAGCCAGAGGTTTCTGGGTGATAAAATGGTATTCCTGGCCTCCCAGAGGTCCTCACACTCCCATGGCCAGAGCTCGATGCTCCACATTGTCCTAGTTCCCCACATCCTCCCCTGGTCATCACCCAGGGCAGGGATCTCAACCCTCCCGCATGTTCAACTCTCCAGGGAGCTATCAAGAGAAATTCCCAGGGCCTGGGCCAACCACATCTCCAGGGCCTGGCTTCCTGGGCAATTCTGATGCATGTTGAGGGCTGAGAACTACTGCCCTGGAGAGTCTCAGGCTCAGCTCCCTTCTCCCTCTTGGACAGAGCCCACCTGCCAGGCCCCCCGGGGCTCTGCTGCCCACGTACCTGTGAATCAGTCTACACTAGGCTCTGGCACAGGCTCTGGGGTGCTTACTTCCTCCCAGGGAACCCTTGTTCTTTAACAGGGCCTCCTCTAGAAAATGGGTGACAGCCAAAAAGTGATACCTTGAGCCCCTCTCCTCCTACCTCAGCCTGACAGTTTCAATCAGATAGTGGGTGAAAATGCTTAACTACCACATTCAAGTAAGTGGTCATTATTATACGTATATTATCAAAACCAAGTTCCAGACATTCTCCCTCTGTCATAGGAGACCTCCCAGAGAACTGGATTCCTGAGGTCACAGGGCGGGGAGCTAAGCTGTGGCTGAGGGGCTATAAAGCTGAGGTGCAAGGGGAGAGGTCCCTGGCTCCTCTGGTGGCTGGGGGATGGGGCTATAGGATGGTGAGCACGAAGCTCCAGGGAGGAGTGGGCTGCGGCATGTCGCTCTTAGGGACTTTGTGATGCAGTGGTGACTGGTGGCCTTCAAGGAGAGTGAGACCCCAGGAGAGGCCCCTAGAAAACTGGGTCAGGACTCAAGAGCCAGGTGTGCTGGGGAGGCCACCAGAGTACAGGGGGTGACCTCAGAACCTCAGCTACACGAGGGACAGCTGCTGTTTCCACAGGCCTGTGGGGACCCAAGGGGCTGTGTGTCCGGAAAGGTCTCTGGCAAAAATATAGAGGGATGTGCAACTGCAATGTGGTGCCTTTATCATCAGCTGTTTCATAACTCTGTGGGATTCAGAGGCCAGCTACTAAAATGTTTCCAGTGCAGAAACTGTGAAGTAGAAGAGCAGAGCTGGATGGAAGCTCTGAGACCATTTCATTAAAACTCCTTTGTTTTATGGAGGAGGACTTGCGGTTCTGCAGCCAGGTGCCCCACGTCACATACTAGGTCTCCTAAGAGGTTCTGATATGCTGAAGAACTCAATATCCCTGACTTGTCCACAAAATCCCACTCTCCTGGGACTAATTTATGGAAACATTCTGATGTTAGAAACAAGATGGTAACTAACTCTCCCACAGTGACAACCCTGGAGGGCGGGCAGCTGAGACCTGGCTGGGGGCCAGGAAGGGGTGGCTCCAGCTTCAGTCATTCATGCTGACCCAGCTGCACCCCCAACCCCCACAAGCCTCCCAGATTAGCACAGGGCTAAGAGGGCTGCTTCCGCTCCCAGCCAGGATTCTCTGTCCCTGCCGCCTGATTCTCTGTTATTAAACCACAGCTCCAGGCCGCTTCCAGGAAACACTCCCTAAGTATCCATGTGAACATATCAGTCTAACTTGTATGCCCCATGTTCTGGTTGAAACTTGTAATATATTGTAGTCATGTAATAAAATAAGCCTGCTCTTTAAAAAAATTAAGTTTAGGGAGACTTTGCCTCGAGAGCAGGTTAATTGAAATCAGCTGGGGTTGAGTGTGCACTCACCCAAAGTGAAGAGTGTGGTTGGTTAGATCCAGAAAATGAAGACTGGCTGCCCTGAAACCTCCGGAAAAAAACGACATAGGACATTCAAAACCTGGTGGCTCTTCACAAGCAGCGAGTAGAAAAAACACTGATGTAAGTCAACATCAAAAGGACTTTGTTTTTTTAAAAAAAGTTTCAAATAGGCTGTGAAAGAGACAGAGGGTCAGTGTGGCCCAGAGACAAATAAGAAGGAATAGTAGGTTGGGTACAATGGCTCACGCCTGTAATCCTAACACTTTGAGAGGCTGAGGTGGGAGGATTGCTTGAGTTCAGAAGTTTGAGACCAGCCTGGTCAACACAGCAAGACCCCATCTCTACAAAAAGTAAAAATTAGCCAGGTGTGGTGGCGCAAGCCTATAGTCCTAGCTACCCAGGAGGCTGAGGCAGGAGGATTGCTTGAGCCCAGGAGTTCAAGGCTGCAGTGAGCTGTGATGGTGCCACTGCATTCCAGCCTGGGTGAGACCCTGGCTCAAAAAAAAAAGATAAAAAGAAGGAATTGTGATATTCCCTTATGGCATCTCTTTGCTCTCCTTGCTCCCTTGACATTGTGTAATAAATAATACATTATTAAGTCTATGTCTTCTAGGAAACAAATGCTTTAAACATTTAAAGCTAGAGTTGTTTCCCTCTGGGCCTTTCAGCTGACCTAAAGCCAATCCTCCACTGCCTGCTGCCCTATAGGAAGGCAAGGCTTGTTTAATGGGTTCCACGTGTGTTGTCCTAGCTTGGCCCCCACTCCCCATTAACCTAGTGTGCCCCAAGGACTGGGAGCAGAGACTCAAAAAGGTTCTGCTGCTGGCTGCTGGAGGTGGGGGCACCTCCCTCGGGCACAAAACGTGGCTAATGGCTGACTCCATGCTGAGAGGGCCACAGCTCTCTGGGCTCCAGATCCAGGATCCCAAGCTTCTTCAGGCTGTTTCTACTTGGATCTGTTTTTTCTCTGCTCTTAGCAGGTCTGAAGCAGATCTGTTTTTTTTCTTCCTTACCCTCCCCTATCCCCTCCAATTAAACACATTAAAACTCAGCCCTGTCTATCTTGTCCCTCCATCTGCAGCCAGCTTTCAATTACCCATGCCTGGGTTATTTATGGCAAATGTCCAACCAGGGGTTCTGCCACCCAGAACATTTCTGAGCACAGATTGACCCCCAGCCACTGCAGGCGCAGAGAGCATGAACTCATTTCATTATCAGCCTGAGCCAGACATTTGGAAGGGAAATCTGCCAAGAGAAAATCACAGATGCGTTCCTCAGCCAAAGAGAAGCGACGTTTGTATTATGATTTGTTTCTGATCCTCTGTGTCCCTGCCTCCTTAGCATGGATAATGATGACACAGCTGTTTCTCCAGCAAACTCCAAGAGCAAATGTCACTTCTGCTTTCCAGGGGCATCACTCTGTAATTCCCTCTCATTTGCACTCTGGTGGAGCATGCAGGGCTGGGCAGGAGGAGGTCAGTGCAGCTATGGGAGGCCGTGGCTGAGTCAGCGAAGGCGGGGGCCTGGGTCTAGACAATCTCTGCATTCAGTAGCAGCACAGAGCCCACGTTCTATTATCTATAGAAATGGAGCGGAAAATTTAAAAGCCATTGCAGTGGTTTCTGGCATGCCTTATCTAGGTTGGGTGCCTTTCTCTCCAATTTATCTTCTTCTTATTATTTATTTTTATTTTTTTGAGATGGAGTCTCACTCTGTTGCCCAGGCTGGAGTGCAGTGGCATGATCTTGCAATCTCTGACTCCCAGGTTCAAGCCATTTGCCTGCCTTAGCCTCTGGAGCAGCTGGGATTACAGGCATGCGCCACCACACCCAGCTAATTTTTGTATTTTTAGTAGAGAAGGGGTTTCACTATGTTGGCCAGGCTGGCCTCAAACTCCTAACCTTAAGAGATCCACCCGCCTTGGCCTCCCACAGTACTGGGATCACAGGTGTGAGCACCTGGCCCCTCTCCAATTTACTTTCTGATGACATTTTGTCAGCATTTTCCATTGGGGTTCTGTGAAACACAGTTTGGGAGATATCAGTGTGGGGGATTCAATTCACTTGAAAAAAGATGCACACTTGTGAAAGTATTCTCCTGGGAAAGCACATAATAGTGCACTCAAGGCTCTGAGAAGGTGCTATTTTTGGTGCCAACACCAGCTTAATTTCATTTAACTCTGTAATCTTGTAATTTCTAAAGATGTTTAGGAACAGAGTAGCAGTTTTGTATTTCTTGTTCTGTTTTTGTTTTCTTATAAAACTCTTACGGAACCAGTGTCTGAAAGCCAGTTTCAGTTACTGTTAGTAAGAGTGCCGCTCCCCAGTGAGGTTGGCTGAGTGGGAGATTCCGGAGGTGGGAAGTGGAGGCTGGCTGGCCCTGACAACTGACGACTGGACCACAGGCCTGGCCTGGGTGAGAAGTAGGGTGGGGCTGTTGGAACCAGTACCTCTTGGTGCTGCATGCATCCGGGCAGGTGGGGCACTTCTCACACATCTCCCCGAAGGCCCCCGGCTCTGTGCACTGGCATTGCCCACAGAGACAGTGCCCACGGTCGCTGCAGATCTGGCCATCTTTGCCCTGGCATGTGCTGATGTCTGTCGAGCAGTTACAGTTGTCCCCGATGTAACCTGCGTGGCACTTGCATTCCCCGCAGTGACATTCGCCATGGCCTAAAAGGATACATGTGGCACATCAGCGCCTGCTCACCTTTCCACACAAGCACATAACCATCTGGCGCCCCACCTGCCAGGACTGGGATTCAGCAGATGATGGAACACCAACTCTGCCCTCAGAGCCTATTTGGGGAGATAGAGGGCCTAGAGCTGGCATGAAGGGACAGCAGATGTAGTGTACCCAGCTGGTGTAGCCAGGCTGGGTCTAGACTGGTGCTCCAGGTTGGTCCAGAACTTGGCCAAGTTGGGCCACAGGGCCAGGACCCAGGGGAGCTTCCTCCTGCCTCAGCTGTATGAATAACGGCCCCCAACTACGTTACCACTCCAATCCCCAGAATGTCAATGTTACCTTACAGCACAAAAGAGCTTTCACAGATGAGATTAAGTTAAGGGTTCTGAGATAAGGGAGTCTCCTGGATTGTCTCTGTGGGCCCTAAATGTAATCACCAAGGTTCTTCTGAGAGGGAGCGAGGGAGACCGAAGGAGACTGGACTACAGAGGAAGGTGGCAATGGGACAACAGAACATGATGCCGGCTGCTGGCCTGAAGATGGGGAGGATGCCAATAGCCAAGGAATGCAAGGAATGCAGCTCTGGAGGCTGGAAAGGCCAGGAAGCGGATGTTCCCTGGGAGCCTCAGAGGGAATGCAGCCCTGCTGACACCTCCACGCTAGCCCAGTGAAAATGATTTCAGGCTTCTGACCTCCAGAACTGTAAGAGAATAAATCTGTGTTGCTTTGTCACTAAATCTACAGTCATCTGTTACAGCCACAGCAGAAAACAGTTGTTCTCCCTGAGTCCTGGTTAGAAGCTGAATTCCTGCTCAGGGACCCGAAGCCCAGAAATGGATGATTTAGGACCAGATGCTGAGAACAGCAGCAGCAGCAGCTAACACTCACCAGTGCTTCCTATATGAGCACCTTACACATAGAAATGAGATGAATCTGCACAGCGACTTATGGGGCAGGCATTATTGTCCTTGTTATATGAGGGGTGAAACCAAGAACCAAAAAGATGAAGCAGTGGTTGACAGTCATACAGCTAGTGGCAGCAGAGCCAGGACTCGAACCCAGAGACTGATTCCAGAGTCCATGGTCTAAATCCCAGGATACACAGCCTCCTATGAGCACACTCAGCCAGGATGAGAACCTGCGGGGGGATGTCCTGGTCCTTCCCTGCAGGGAGTCCTCTCCATAGCCTGCAAGGGTGGAGAGGCAGACACTGTCCCAAAGGTGTGAGGGGCAGGAGTATCACTCGGCTTAGCGGAATATGTGTGTGTCACATTCGTGTGTCTGAGTGTGGGTATAAGTGTGTGAGTGCAAGTGTGTGAGGAAGTATTTGAGTGAGTGTGTTTGAGTGCAAGTGTGCATGAGTGTGTGAAGTGTGAGTCTGAGGCTGCATGAGTGTATTGGAGTGCAAGTGTATGTGAGTGGGTGTGTGAGTCTCAGTGTGAGAGTCTGAGTGTGTATGTTGGAGTGCAAGTGTGTGTGAGTCTATTTCCGTGTGAGAGTCTGAGTGTGTATGTTGCAGTGTGAGTGTGTGTGAGGGTGTGTGTGTGAGAGTCTATTTCAGGGTGAGAGTCTGTGTGTATGTTGGAGTGTGCGTGTGAGAGTGTGTTGGAGTGTGTTTGTGTTGGAGTGTGAGCATGCTGGACTGTGGAAAGACTAGATAGCGCCATCTTCCAAGGGACCAAGGGCCTGACAGTGTATTCTCCATTTTCTATGTAGTCAGAGGCAGAACACAGTGCTACAATTGGGACTTTTAAAAAAATCAACTTTGTATTGTTTTTTTCCCTAATACCATTATGTGAAGGCTGATATTAATACAACTAAGAGTTTCATTTGCTGAGCACCACCCATAAACTACTGGGTGCCTGGAAAGGCGGGGTGGGGAGTCCTTGCATTTTACTACCATATCTGAGTCAGTTACCCGGCTTGTTAACTTGTTAACTGGATCCCAGCACCTTCCCTGGAACCACCAACGTGTGTGACCCACAAAATAATGTAGGTCAGGACTCAACTCCAGAAAGCCTCTTCACCTGCCACTTAACTTCCTGCCCTTGCTTTCCCTGGTTCTGTCCACTCTCTGGTGTCCAGAACCTGCAGGCGGCAGGGAGACCATCTGGACAGCCAAGCCTCCCAACCCTCCTGTGCTCAGACAGCCTCTCGCTTATCCAGGAGGCTCAGAGCCACAGCAAATGTGTGCTGAGCAGGTGCCCTCCCATGTCACAGGCAGCGCTGAGACAGATGGCAAGCCCTCCAGGAGAGGTGAGGAAAGCCAGACTCGGACCTGGAAGCGGCTGTGGAATGCAGTCTTAACTGCGTAGATGCAGGAATACGGGGGGGTAAGCCACTGGAAGGGGCAGTGCTCCGCTGCTCCAGGTTCCATAGCGGAGGCTGGGGGAATGGACAGCACCAGCTCATCCTCGGGAGGGAGAGGGTAGCCCTGCCCCTCCTCTCCACCTGTCTGGGACCAGCACCACCTCTGAGCCTTGGCAGCAGGAACTCCCCACAGGGAGTCTTCACAGGTGAAATGGATCCAATCCACACACCTCCCTCACTCTCTGGTCTCAGGGACCACATTGGCCAAGAGCCTGGTTTCAATGAAAATAGCTCACTGTCAGGGGATCATCTCCCCCCCCCAACATTTTATTAGGAAAACTTCCAAACCTGCAGCAAAGTTGAAAGGATTGTGCAGCGCACATACATCTCCTCCCCACCTAGACCTTCCCTTCACATGTGACACGCTGCTTCACTGCATACCTATCCACCTGTCTGCCCATCCACCAGTCACATTTTTAAAGATGCATTACAAAGTGAGTTGCAGACACTGGTGCATGCCAGGGGTAGACCTAATCTGGCTCTGGAATGCTCCAGTGGCTTGTCTATCACACCATCCCATAAACACAAACATACAAAAAGTAAGAGGCATGCTCAGTGCTATATTCCCAAGCAACAAAGATGGCACAGAGGCCAGGCAGGTGTTGTTTTCTTCCCTACTCTAATTATTGCTGGCAGCACCATAAAATTTCCAAATATAATATGGCACAATGTGCCAAAGTGTCAAGGGTTTGGAGAGGAGGTAGCCTATTCTTTTGCTGAAGGGCCTGGGTGTGGGGTGAGGCATGTGTGCTGAGGTAACTGGCCTTCCGTGTGAAAAGGCCTGCTGACTGCAGAGGGGCAGCGAGCCAGCCAGGGTGCCTGCTGCTCTGTACTTCCCCGGGATGGCTGAGGGGCGGGGAAGCCTAGCCACTTTGGGTACGTCTGATAACTTGCAGGCCTGAGAGTTCCACAGTCCAGCCCAAGGTCAAGGCGGTTGAGTGTGCCCCCAACCTAGGGCTTAAGAAGAAGAGTTAGGAGTCAAGGGTAGGAGAGGGTGGGAGCTGGTGACTCACCAGAGGTCACCACCATTCCTTAGAGAGGGACAGGACCCACAGCCAGAGCTGCTGGCCATTCCTGAAAGCTTCCTACCACCCTCGAGCCCAGCCAGGAGCAGCCGGAAAAGCAGCAATGTGAGGGGCCCAGCCCGCTTCTGGGGATGAGCCAGTGGGAGCTGCGGAGGGGCTGTGGGACATTAGAAAATCTTCATCTACATGGCTTTTTGGCCTCCACTATCTGATGACTACAAAGCAAAGCCCTGGCCAGCCAAACCAGAAAATAAGCCTCAGGCTTCACACTTGGAATTGCTGAAGCTGCCAGAATACTTGTTCTTCGTGACTCTGATAATAGTCCCAGTTGAGTTTGTCTTGGGTAGTTCCCTGCCTTTCAGAGACAGCCTAAAGCAGCGATGGCAAAGACTCTGCACAACTCCTTCTCCACACTTGTGGCAGACATCGCTGTCTCCTCACAGGAGTCTTCCCCAAGGGGCACGGGATTGGCCTCAGAATCCTCAACACAGTCCTCCAAGTAGGTTCTACCAAGTAGTGGGAGCTGGCCCTCAAGTCACAACTACCAGCCACCTTGGATTCAAGCTTCCAAGACTCCTTTAGAAAGCCTGACCCACACAGACAGTCAAAAGCCACAGAGGCCTGGTCACATTTTATCCTAATCCAAATGTCTCAGCTCCTGCAGTTGGGCCTCAACCTGCATGCTCAGAGATTGCCGGCATCTTATGGTCAGCCCGGCCTCTCCTAATGCCCTAGGAGGAACATGTGTCATTAAAACGACCAGGGTTATTTGGCCCTGTCCCAAGGATCAATAACCTATCAACCACCATCACGGGGATTTGGAATAACATCCTGGCTGACAGTGTTCAGAGGACCTCCATCAAAACAAAGCTAATGTCTACCTCGGCAAAGTGAGTTGAATTTAATGATCCCACAGAAAAAATATTTTCATTACACATAGATAGGGATATTGAAGGATGTGTGAAATCCCTGTGCAAGCTGTGAATTGCTACACATGCAAGTTATTATTAGTACCTTTGTTACAATGATCGATGGCCAAATGGACAGGAAGTTGTAAATGTGTCTATTTACACAGATTTTCAGCATTATAGAATTCAACAGCTTTCCATCAGCAAAACAGTGCTTGTGTGGGCTATGGGCCAAGACACAGCCCCTCGCCTCCTCTTATAAAATTGAATGCTGGCCATTCAGAGGAGGGGGCAGGCTGGGAGGTAGGAGCGCAGCCAGTGGCCTGTAAGCCCAGGGAGACATGAGAGGAAGCCCCCTATCAACACTCTGTGGAGGTCAAGGAAGGCAAATCCTAAAGCAGCTACTAGGCTGCACCACAAACCAGTGGGGGCAGAATCCAGCCTGCAGGGGGTGAGGAGGTGGTGACAGTGAATGTAGGCACCTTCCACAGGTAACCTAGTTGTGTGGGGACGGGGGAGATGGGGCACAAGGAGAATGGGGGATTTTGCAGATAGGATACATTTGAGCATTTTCAGATTCAAGAGAAAGTGTGGGCAGGGTGGGGAAATGAAGGAATCAAGGCAATGGCAAACTCTGAAGAGATCACAGTAGAGATGGAGTGGGAGGAAGGACAGGCTGGGCTCAGGGCTAGAGTATGGCTGTGGGGAGATGCTGAAGTCTTACATTCCAACAGCAGAGGAGTTCAGGGAAACAGGGTGATCAGCTGTGTGACAAGCTGAGGGCATGGGCTGGAGCTCAGTTCAGATCGCTGCGTCACCTTGGGCAGGTCCCTAAACTCTGATGATCCATTTCCTCCTGTGTTGATGGGGATAATGCCTCCCTTGCAGGAATGCTGTCAGAAATATCAGCGCTATTGCAAGTATATCATACTATCTCTGGTACATGGGGCATCAGGACATGGGAGCTGGCGTTGCTGCAGATGCCACTGCAGTGGGCACTCTAGGAACTCAGAGACCCACATGTAGTACAGCTTGTCCACAGGGAACTCGGGGCAGCGGGTGAGAGTGCGAGGCAGGACCAAGGTCTTTGGGGAATGTAGGGGTGACCAGGAGGTTAAGTGACAGGAAAAGTGGAGGGATGGCACAACCTCAAAAGAGGAGAGGGAGCAAAGGGGATGGAAGGCAAAGAGCCAAAGGTACTGCTGGTAGGGAGGGGGCAGCGAGAAACATGTGACCTGGGTGTGGGAGGCGTCCCCTCCCCCTGCCACCAGCCTCCACAACCTCCCCCTACCCCGTGCTCTCAGGGACCAAGAGACCCAGGAGAAGGAGGGGGCAGGGAGTTCTGCATAAGGCTGAGGATGAAGAGGAGCCTGTTCACCATGGAACATGGGCGGTGGAGAACAGAGCTGGGATATGAAGAACCACCTGGAAAGGGGGACGGGGGGTACAGTGGTTAGCACAGGGATTCTGGAATCAGGGTGCCCAGGCTGGCCTCCTGAATCTGCTATTTATCAGCAGTGGCTGCCGTTTCACCCCTTTGTATACTGGTTTCCTTGCTTTTAAATGGGGATAGTAAAACTGCCTTGCTGGTAGAGCTGTTGTATGAGTTAGCTTGCTTAACCTTTCTAACGCACTTAGAACAGTGCTCGCTCAAAATAGACAAATGGGATCTAATTAAACTCCACAGCTTCTGTACAGCAAAGGAAGCAATCATTAGAGAGACCTGGCAACCAACAAAATGGGAAAAAATTTTTGCAATCTACCCATCTGACAAAGGGCTAATATCCAGAATCTACAAAGAACTAAAACAGGTTTACGAGAAAAAAACAAACAAGCCCTTTCAAAAGTGGGCAAAGGATATGAACAGACACTTTACAAAAGAAGATATATATGAGGCCAACAAACATATGGAAAAATGCTCGTCATCACTGGTCATCAGAGAAATGCAAATCAAAACCACATTGAGATACCATCTCACCCCAGTTAGAATAGCGATCATTAAAAAATCTGGAGACAACAGATGCTGGAGAGGATGTGGAGAAATAGGAACACTTTTACACTGTTGATGAGAGTGTAAACTAGTTCAACCATTGTGGAAGACAGTGTGGCAACTCCTCAAGGACCTAGAAATAGAAATACTATTTGACCCAGCAATCCCATTACTGGGTATATACCCAAAGAATTATAAATTGTTCTATTATAAAGACACTTGTACATGTATGTTCACTGTGGCACTGTTTACAATAGCGAAGACCTGGAACCAACCCAAATGTCCATCAGAAACAGACTGGATAAAGAAAACATGGCACATATACACCATGGAATACTATGCAGCCATAAAAAACAATGAGTTTATGTCCTTCATAGGGACATGGATGAATCTGGAAACCATCATTCTCAGCAAACTGACACTGTTCTCACTCATAGGTGGGTGTTGAACAATGAGAACACATGGACACAGGGAGGGGAGCATCACACACTGCGGTCAGTTGGGGGGAACTAGGGGAGGGACAGTGAGGGGTGGGGAGGGTGGGGAGGGATAACATGGGGAGAAATGCCAGGTATAGGTGATGGGGGGAGGAAGGCAGCAAACCACTTTGCCATGTATGTACCTGTGCAACAATCCTGCATGATCTGCACATGTACCCCAGAACCTAAAGTACAATTAAAGAAAAAGAAGTGTTGGCTCGGTAAACATCACTGCCTTATCATGGTGGGGTGTGCGGGGAGCATGGCACAGATCTTTTTGGAGGATGCGCAGGGGCACCCTTTTTGTCAGCCTGATCAGAGACTTCCAGGGCTAAAGGGCCCTATAAGGTTACCTAGGACGTGCTCAGTTTGAAGCAAGAACACCCAGGACTGAAAACACTCAGGGCCTGAGGGAGCTGCTTGGCCAGTCTGAGCCTTGGCAGTGAGACTCACACCACAGAGGCCCCCTTTGGCCCTGCCTGGGGAGCTCCCTGAGGCATACCAGAGCAGGGTACGGGGACCCTCAGCTCTGGCCCAGAACAAAACCACTGCCTCATTCACCCCCAAACGCCACTCTGGGTCTGCAGAGGCCCAGGGCAGCCATGAGTGACCGCAGAGGGCTAGCAGGACACAGTGGGGCTGGAGAAAGGAAGGAGCCAGCTTGGGATGGCGCAGAAATGAGGAGGAGTTCTCTTCTTCCCATCCTCACGGAGTTCAGCATTCTAACCAGGCAGACGTCAGACCCTCAGGGCACAAATCATCTCTCCATAGCTGGCTCAAAAATAGTTTCCACTAGCTCTGGAATGTACTGTGGCTTCCCTGGCTTCCCTCCGTGCAGCTCCATCCCCTCCGGGAGTCCATTCTGGCTCACAGAAGGCTGAGGAGGGAGGACTGGGCTCAGAGCCTGAGACAGGAAGGCTGTCCTCTCTCTTCTCACGGCCTGTCCCCTCCCCCATGCCCGTGGTCAGTGTCTCCTGCACACACACTCACTTCCTCCTGCTTCCTCTCATCGGCTCCTCTCAGTTTCTACCTCTCACAGTGTCCCCAGCCCCTGCCCCCGTTTCCCCACTGTCCTCACATCCCCCAGGGGACCCTCCCCTCTCCCCGACAGCGTGCTCTCCTCCTTCCTTTTCCCCTCCACACACGGCCATGTAAACAGGAAGTGGTTCAAAGACATAGAAGGAGTGTGGCTGGAAGCCTTTACCCACGGGAGGTAATTTCTCCATCACCCAAAATCAGATTTCATGTGTGTTCTAGACAGCTCTGTGTGAGACCCTGGGCCCAGCCTCTGGAACTCTCCATCAACTGTCATAAGCAGAGCAGGAAGCCAAGCCAGCACTTGTGTGTTTCAGGTCGCTGGTGTCTGTGTGGCTGGGGGCGTGTGACTCTGGCAAGCCGGGCAGCCGGGATGCGGCGGCGGGAGAGAGCTCGGTGACACAGACCTGGGGAGAGCTCGGCAACAGACTGGCTTGGTGCTCACATGCTGGGCCAACCACAGTCCTTTCTGGAGCACCAGAGCCAGAGCCCGGATGGCTGTCTGTGGTCAAACACATACACAAGCTTCTGAGGGCTGTGGCCTCTGTCTAGGGCTCTGAAGATTTCCTGGGGGGAAATCCCTCCTAAGAAGCGCTATTCCTGGCTCTTTGCTGACAAGCAGGTTGGGGTTACGTAACAGAACCCTTGTCCTCCCATGCCCTCATACGTCCCTGCCTGGCCTGTGCTGCCTGGTGTCTCCCAGCCTGGTCCCCACGGGAATGTGCCCATCCCACTATTTTCCCTCTCCCCTCTATGCGCTGGCCTTGATTCTAGGAAAAGTAAAGAACAGAGATTTCTGAAATGCACAGGTCGTGTTCCCAGCTCCCTCACAAGGGATCTCAGCTTTGGTCCAGGCACTTCAGCAGCAACTAAATACACCTCCAAGGGCAAGAGAGAAGTTGCTCTTGAAAACTTTTCTTCTTTTATAAGTTTCCTGCGCCTGTAAACACAGCATTATCATGCCCAGGAGGAGTTACAGACTGGAGAATTTGTCAACTAAGGCTGTTTCTCTCACAAACCAAGCATAGCTCTCCCTTGCTTAAACCATCCCTGGAACTCAGCTTTGGTGGAACGTCTCCCCTGCTCTCCTCAGTCCTATCTTTGTCCCTCGGACCTGCTGGCTCTCTGAGCTGGGGCTCCCATGCAACTTCACCTACGTATCTGCTAGCTCTGGGCAGTGGTCCACGTTCCTCACCAATAAAAGAGGAATAGTGCCTTGTCTATCTTACAGGATCAGAGATATTCTGAGTCAATGTGCAATAGAGAAATGTATGTTTTACTTCGATGTTTACTGCCTTCTGGGAACTTGTAATTCCACTGAGATACCAAGTCATTAAAATCTCTTAATAATAGTAAACTTTTATGGAATTCTTACAATAGGCTAGGCATGGATCTAAGCATTTTACATGGATTATCTCATTCATGAGTCCTCCCAACAATAACGCTATTTTGTGGTATAATTATTACTCTAATTTTTACAGATGTGGAAATGAGGCACAGAGAAGCCAAGTAAGTGATCCAAAGCCACACAGCAGGCAGGTGGCAGGGCTGGAATTTGAACTACATCTGTTTGACCAGAAGCCCATATGCCTAACCACTATGCAAAGAGAGCATTTCAAGGAGGGCATGGTCAACAGAGTCCACTACAGCTGAGAAGTCAAGTATGATGAGGGCTGAGAGCCCATGAGATATATCAAGACAAGGTCACAGGGGATCTGGGAAGATCTATTTTAGTGGAATCACAAGACTGAATCCAAATTAGACTGAGTTAAAGACTAAGAGAGGGGCAGTGAAGGAAGGCAACGAGTATAGACAATTGTTTTAAGGATGTAGCTGTGGGCTGGGCACGGTGGCTCATGCCTGTCATCACAGCACTTTGGGAGGCCAAGGTGGGTGGATCACTTGAGGTCAGGAGTTTGAGACCAGCCTGACCAACATGGTGAAACCCCATCTCTACTAGAAATACAAAAATCAGCCAGGCATGGTGGTGCACGCCTGTAATGCCAGCTATTCAGGAGGCTGAGGCAGGAGAATTGCTTGAACTCAGGAGGCGGGGGTTGCAGTGAGCCAAGATTGCACCACTGCACTCTAGCCTGGGTGACAAGAGTGAAATTCCTTCTCAAAAAAAAGAATGTGGTTGTGAATATGGAGGAAAGAGGAGATGACAGTGAGTGATCCCTTCTCTTCTCTTTCTTTTTTTAAATATTTTAAGATTAAATAGTCCAGGCATGGTAGCTCATGCCTGTAATCCCAGCACTCTGAGGGGCTGAGGCAGGCAGATCACTTGAGGTCAGGAGTTTGGGACAAACCTGGGCAACATGACAAAATCCTGTCTCTACTAAAAATACAAAAATTAGCTAGGTGTGGTGGCAGACACCCGTAATCCCAGCTACTCCAGAGGCTGAGACATGAGAATCGCTTGAACCCAGGAGGCAGAGGTTGCAATGGGCCAAGATTATACCACTGCACTCTAGCCTGGGCAACAAAGTGAGACTCTGTCTCAAAAAAAAAAAAAAAAAAAAAAAGTGATTAAACAGACCTGGGAATGTTCAAGAGCTGACCCAAAGACTCAGTTAAGAGACATAGGTATAGAATCACAGCACCCCGATGGACTTGTTTGCTGGTCTGCCTCATCTCATTAGCCTACAAACCCAGCACACAATCAAAGCCTGTGTTATATGTGTGTCTGTGCCCCACATCTAGCATGGTGTCAGGTGTGTAGAGGATGCTCAGAACATGCTGTTGGTTGGTTGTGGTTGAGAACATCACCAGGACAAATCTCAAATCCTGGGGGAAGACATCCAATGCTGGACATTAGAAAAAAACAGAAGTATTATTGATACCTGAAGAGCAAATGTGATTCTTGAGATATTTCAGATTCTTAACAAATGTCCAGAAAATCCAGAGACTTCAGGGTAACATGAGAAAAAGATGATTAAGAATTATCTTTCCTCTGGCAGAACATGGTTATAGTCACACAGAAATCACAGCCTTGTGTGTCCCACTATTCTTGCACATTATTTGAATTTCTCCAGCAAAAGGCTCTTTAGAGATGGAAACAATGATGCATCTTTAGTCTCAGGGACAGCTGCTCCTCTGTCTATGGCATATTGTCAACAAACCAGACCTATCAGTCAGCTGATGGTGTTTGCCAACAGGCAATGCCCTGACAAGCCCCTCACCCTTTGTCCTTCATCGGCTGGACCACATGGAGCATTCTGTATCTGAGTAGCAAAATACCACTGCTATTTAAAAAAAAAAAGGTGATGTTGCCTTAAGTCAAGGTTCTCCAAACCTCAACATTAACTTTCTGAGTTGATGGTACTGGCTAGAGAGCTAAGACTTCATTGTAAAAAGCAACAGAACCGTCTCAAAGGCTATCTTTGCCTTTCTGGTCTTAGCCACCTGATTTCTCTATGCTGATGCCAGCTGGGTGCAGTAGCTTATGCCTGCAATCCCAGCACTTTGGGAGGCTAAGGTGGAATGATCCCTTGAGTCAAGAGTTGTAGACCAGCCTCAGCAACATAGTGAGACCCCCATGTCTACAAAAAATTACAAATTAGCCAGGCATGGTGGCACATGTCTGTAGTCCCAGCTACTTGGAAGGCTGACCTGGGAGGACTGCTTGAGCCCGGGAGTCAAAGCCTGCAATGAGTGGTAACTGTCACCACATCTCCAGCCTGGGAGAGAGAGTGAGACCCTGTCTCTAAAAACAATGACAAAAAAACTCAAATCAATGCTGATGCCCAGCTGCAATGTCACAGGGAGATGAAGGCAGTGGAAGGGAGACGGAAAAATCCTGTGTTCTTTAATGAACTCACCTTTCCAGTTTCAAAAAAGTCTAAAACCAGCTGAGTGAAATCAACCATAGTCCTCTTCTAGGACCCTGAGAATGCTGATTCAGAAAGAAAAACAGAAGGCTATAGCCAAAAGAAATAGAGGTACTTCAGGTCAACACCTCGGGTTTGGCTTAACCTGCCCAATCCACCTGGCAGGCACTTCTGGGGACATGCCAACCACATCTGGAAAGTGTGAACTCACCATCCTCTTGGTCACTGCAACAGGATGCAAGGGTTACTATTTTCGAACTGGAAACGGTCATGGTGTTGTGGTTGGTTAACAGTTCCCATATTCCACCCCAGGTTGGCCGCTGTTCAGAGACTAGCTGCATTCTCAAAGGACGGAGGTGGTTTGGAACGTGCCATGTGTAGGCCACACTGAAGCCTGGCTGCCCAGATCCCAGTCAAGCCATGAGATGGAGGGAAGCAGTTGCTCAGAAGAAGAGCAGCCCCCTAGTTAGGAGAGGTAGACTTTTCTTGGGTCAAGACTTTTGGCCCAAAATTTCAGCAGGGAGTAAGGTCCACACACCAGGCTTCTCAGCCTTAGCCGCCCACAGGGGCAGGGTGAGTGACAGCACACCAATCTCCTGGCACAGTAGTAACAAGTAAATGAGATCGTTCACGTCAAAAGCATTTTATAATCGAGAAGAGGCTAAGGTGCACGTGTAGGTTTCGCATCATCAATAACAACAGGCAGATACCCACTGAATACTAAGAGGAGCTTGTTTCTTTCATGAGATCATAGTCACGAAATGATGAGCACCTCAGCTAGCCGCTTGGTCCACTTGTGTCCTTCAGACCTGGTTCACTGTGTCTGACATATTCTTACGTAACCCAGAGGAACTCACTTAGGAAAACAGGGGCTAAATATTTCCTAAGATTTTAACAGAGATAAAGAACACTTAAAAGGTAGGACTTGGAAAATGTGGGTTAAGTGCCAGGGTGGTGGGAAGGGTCTTAAGCTAATCAAAAAAACTGAATTTAGGTAGAAATGAGCTGTTTACCTGAGAAAGGCAGTGCAGGGTTCTCCCAGTCTGACTCTATGATCAAAAATCACAAGAAGCCCTAGGTTCTGGGCTTCAATTTCCCCAGATGTAAAGGGTCAAAGCAGGCAATGCACAGTAGTCACACCATGTGGGACAGGCTCTGCTAGGAAAGGCATGAAATGCAAAAACATCCTCCCACTTAGGACTTGCTCATGATACATCAGTGCAAAATACTAACAAATGAGCCTGTTTGTTTCCAAGGAAATGATCTCAATATAGTGAAAAGGCTATTAAAATAGATTCTCAGCTGGGTGCAGTGGCTCACATCTGTAATCCCAACACTCTGGAAGGTTGAGAAGGGAGGACTGCTTGAGCCCAGGAGTTCGAGGCTGCAGTGGGCTATTGAGTGTACCACTGTACTCCAGCCTGGGCAACAGGGCAAGACCCTATCTCTTTAAAAAAAAAAAAAAAAAAAAGATTCTCCTTGCATTATAGTTCTGCCTTTTGCTGAAGGTCAACTTCATGACGTCAAGTAACATACCAACCTGGGTTGCATATTTCTTTAGCTTAGGGACATCTGGACTCACTTGATAGACTTTGGGGGTGATGGCTGTGGGGTGGAGTGACAGCAGGTTCCATCCTCTGGGTTAGAGAGCAACAGTCAGAGCCCAGGAAGGTGCCCTGGAAAGAGGAAGGAAACTTTCGAGTGGGTCAGACTTGGAGCAACTTCCAGACTCAAGGGAGCTTTTGGATCTGGGTGGAGCTCTTAGGTCAGTGCTCTGAGCATGACAGACACTCACCCCGAAGATCAACATAGCTCCATCCAGCCTGCCCCATCTCGCAGAGGCACTAAGCAGCAGAAGCCAATGAATAGCCAACTATGTCGAAGCACCTAAAGCCAAGACCAAACTCAAAGTGTCAGCTCAACCCCTAAGAAATGGAAAAAAAGGAGCCTTAAGAATAACCATTTCAGCCACCAGAGGTCTCTCATAGTTTTAAATTTAAACATGGAAAATTTTCCAACTTGTTATAATATCAAAAGGCTAATACCACCCACACCTCAAGCCTACATGACTAAGATCTTATCTTCGGCATTCTTAGGTCTTCCTAGTCTTTTCCTTTGCTTTTTAAATGTCATATTTTCTTCAGAAACCAAACCTCATGACCTTAAGGACCAGGCCTGAAGTTCAAAGGCACACACAGAACCCTCAGCACAGAATTCTGTTTGCAAACTTCTCTTCCTAAGTAGAGGGAAGGAGACAGTGAGGGGAGGTCCAATGCTTAGATTTTCAGAATCACAGGTGATTTGCTGCTTAAGATGTTTCTGGACACAGGAACTGAGCAGTAAGCAAAAGCAGTGACAAAACTCCATTTACTGAGCTAAGCTCAGAGCACCAAGAAGGCAGGTTCTCAAAATGCTTCCCAACCCTCTGTTTTTTGTCTTTCAAGATCTCAAAGAAGTCTGAATGGTAAAGGTAGAAGCATAAGATGATTCATGTTCACATTCCTCATTTCTAGAAAGTTTCAAGCGAAAAAGCAGATTTTTATTGTCCAGGGGCAATAAAAATTCAGAAATTAATTCAAGACTGAAACTCCAGCTGTATATCCCTGGCAGCCAGTACAACATTTGGCTTATGAAGAATGCTCAATGAACTTTTGTTGAATGAGATGAATGCAGCAACCTGCCTAGCACAAAATGACTTTCAATGAGAGATCATTGTTTCTGTATTTGTAGCTGCATTGTCTCAGATCAGATACTTATTAAGCTCTGGTTTTTCCAAAGCTCTGGTTTCTCCAACCACAAGCTGCAAGAGGCTGGCTGACTCCAGAGATGAGCAGTCCAGCTGGCTCATGTGACTAGTTTAAAAGATGCATTATTTCATTACAGGATCAAGTTCTACATTTTGGTCCCTTTTTGCCTTTCAAGTGAACTTGAGCAGTGGCTAGAAACAGATGGATTTTTTTTTTTTTTGAGATAGAATCTAGCTCTGTCGTCCAGGCTGGAGTGCAGTGGCATGATCTCTGCTTACTGCAACCTCCACCTCCTGGGCTCAAGCGATCCCTCCCACTTCAGCCTCCCAAGTAGCTGAGACCACAGGCACACACCACCAGGCCTGGCTAATTTTTTGTAGAGACAGGGTCTTGCTATGTTACCCAGGCTGGTCTTGAACTCCTGAGCTCAAGCAATCCACCCACCACGTTGGCCTCCCAAAGTGCTAGGATTACAGTTGAGCCACTGCCCCCAGCCCCAGGAGAAAGATGTACTCAGTGTCCCTGGTGCAAGGAGCTTTATAGACACTGTTCTGTTGGTTCCTCGCAACTCTTCTGAGGTCGGTTTTTCCTCCTTATTTGACAGATAATAAAAAATCTAGGTTTGTCTCATTCCAAAGCCATTTTCCTTTCCATTAAATAAGAGGCCTCCAAAGGCTTTTGCAGTATTCTTGTGCAGGGGACATGGAGAAACATCTCTGTGCTGGTTGATGACATGTTTTCTGGCAGCTCTGCCTGGGTTGTCATTGCCTAAGGAACATGCATTGTCCTCAGCCACCCTGTACATGGTATCCTGCCAAATTATCATTTCCACTCACAGTTGTCTCATTCCTTATGATGACAGTTATTGAAGAATCCTGGCCGGGTGTTGTGGCTCACACCTGTAATCCCAGCAGGATTAAGGGCCTGTAATCCTTGGCCCTTAGGAGGCCAAAGTGGGTGGATCATGAGGTCAGGAGATTTGGACCAGCCTGGTCAACACGGTGAAACCCTGTTTCTACTAAAAATACAAAAATTAGCCAGGTGTGGTGGGGGGGCACCTGTAATCCCAGCTACTCACTCGGGAGGCTGAGGCAGGAGAATCGCTTGTACCCGGGAAGCAGAGGTTGCAGTGAGCTGAGATCGTGCCAATGCACTCCAGCCTGGACAACAGAGCAAGACTCCATCTCAAAAAACAAAACAAAACAAAACAAAAAGAATCCTGTAACAAATTCTGTTCTCAGAGCCATCATACTTGAGTACTCCAAAATGGAACAGGACTCTCCTGGCCCTCATGGTCATGTACATATTTAGGATTTCTATGCTACCAGGTGAGGAAAATTGCTACATTGGTTTCTGAAGCTCCGCCTGGAGGCTTCTTTTGGGAGAGAGGGGTCCTTTCTCTGGAAGATATATTTTGTATCCTTGTATTTGCTAAAAGCATCTGGGTAACCATCAACAAACTGAGCAGAGATTAATGTATGTGAAAAACCTGAAGATATTTCTAGGTGCTCCTATCAGAGGCACACAGTGGTGGTGATCCTACCAAGAGGACCCTTTCCTGGAGATTAAATACGTCCAATCTAGGTTCATTCACAAGGTACTTTTAGCTCATGCCTGTAATTCCAGTGCTTTGGGACACTGAGGTGGGAGCATCCCTTGAGCCCAGGAGTTCGAGACCAGCCTGGGCAACGTTGGGAGACCCTGTCTGTATTATAAAACAAATAAACAAACAAACGGTACTTTTGGAAACCTCTGTCATGGAGGTCACCTTCAAGACAGTCCTGTAGCAAACCATTTGTGAAATATGCCAATTGCAATGGCAGAGATACAGCAGCAACCTGAGCCCCCAGAATGGCTGTCAGGCTACTGATTCTGAGCGTGAAAATTACATTTCTAAAGAAAACAATATAGATATGGTGAGAAACACTTTTAAACTGCATCTGGATAACTGTTGCCATGGCAGGTGTTTTGTTTGGCAAGAGTCAAGAAGCCTAGAATGTAGCCTTAATCTCAGGAGTGCCTTTATCCAGGCAGAGTTAACAGAACTTTGCTAAGTCTGCCGGGAACTGTTAGCCCAGACGCAGAACCCATGCTTGGATGCTGGCCCTGGCCTACTAGGAATGATGCTACTAGTGCTGTGCTTCCTTTTCTTGGTAATGTTTGGGAGAGAACTATAGATGCTCCTTGACTTCTCATTGCCCGCCACATAGTAATAAAAGATTCTTGCTCAAATGTTGGGTAAAATAAAGGTGAGATACATACATGAAACCTTACTTTGAGGTGCTTCTGGGATCTTACAGCCATGAGACCAAAAGGGCTCTGTTCAAAATTCTACCTTCTGTTTGATTTAACTTTCCTCATTATGTGGAACCCAAGAAATAGGCTGACCATTAGCAGATAATTCAGTGTACTCCAGTGCAGTAATTTTAAGTGTAGAGAAGGCTGAAAGCATCTGGGTTGTAACTGATCTCAGCAATGTACCACAAGGGAGTAGCTCAAATCCCAGAAAACGTACTGTTTGGGCATGGAAACCAACAAAGAAACTCAAACAGAGTTTGAGCAAGAATCTTCTATTACATGAAAAACAAATGAACAGAACAGGCCCTGCTTCTCATACTTATTAGTAAAGAGAGTCTGAAGAGTCAATACAAGACTCAAAAGAAAGGAAACCCTCATGATGGCCCCAGGAAGCTCCCCTCACACACACAGAAACAGTCTGTGGACAGAACCACTCTCTAAGTCAAGCTGCCTCTAGAAAATATGGGGAGACACAAGAGCCCCAAGCTCACACACATTCCCGTGACAATGTGTCACAAAATAACTGAGTTGTTCAATTGCTTCCAGACCTTAGTCGGATTTGTTCACTGCTCATTTTGTCTCTTTTCTTTCTTTCTTTTTTTTTCTAGACTGCTCAGCAGGATTCACTGCTTATTTTGATGACAGTTAACGTACTGCAAACCTGTAATCTCTTGCACTTCTCCCCAGCCCTGTCTTGGTAGGGGCATGGTCCATAAGCCTCCTATTGATAGAAAGTCCAGTGAAGTAGGAGTTTCTCTGGGGCGACCTTACCTATTCTGGCTCTAGCTCTGCCTCAGCCACTTCTTCAAGTGCACCCCTCAACCCCACTCTGAAGACAGACCACAACCACACGATTTCCTTCCAAGACAGGCTGCAGGGAAGAGGGGGTGCAAAACTGTGAGAGAATGCTGAAGTCAGCTGCTTGGGAGTCTCTGACTCAGCGCCTTCAAGAGCAGAGTGGTGGCTGGGAAACAGCTTCCCTGCCACAAAAACTCCAGGCGTAGCCATGACCCAAGAGCTCAAAACCAACGCATGCAGTCCTGGAGTGGGGGCCCCATGCTGACCACAGGTGCCAAGGACCCAGGGACTGGAATTCCTGACCTATCCATTCACAGCCCCTCCTGAGCTATAAGGTTTGAGAGACAAGGAAGGGCTGGTGCTATAACACTGTGCAAGAAGCCACGGCATGAACATATGTTATCAAGTCCTTCTTGGAGCTGGGCTCAGTTTAAGTCCTTCCCAAACTGTCAAACAACGATGACCTCACTCCAGAAACCATTTTCTCCAGAAAGACCTGGATAGTGTCATGTTTCAACTAGTTGTTGCTTTTAAAGTGAAGAGGTGGAGGAGGCTCGTTGGAGACGCAATGGAAAGACGCTCAAAACGTTCTCATCAAGGATTTACTAAAGTAATTTGACTTCAAGTGTTCCTTAGGATATAATATTATAGGGAAAAAAAACATGATACAAAATTGTATGCAGCCATAAACACACATACACTAACTCAGAAGAAAGTTTAGAAGGAAATAAACTAATCTCTTAAAAT
Organism: Plecturocebus donacophilus; assembly: GCA_004027715.1. Classification (NCBI taxonomy): domain Eukaryota; kingdom Metazoa; phylum Chordata; class Mammalia; order Primates; family Pitheciidae; genus Plecturocebus; species Plecturocebus donacophilus. Next base: position 40,733 of record PVKP010016543.1, read on the forward strand.
AAGAGTCATGAAATTATGGATGATTTTAAAATTTATTTCTACTGCTCAGAATATTCTTGACCTAAGGCTACTTACCCAGCTGTCTGGCAAGGTCTCGACTGAGCATACAGCTTCAGAAATGATGCACAAGAAACAGCCTGGGTGAAAAGAGCTGATTGTCTGGTTTCCCAGATGGTCCAAATTACTCCCGGTCACCAAGAAGATGGACAGCACCAACAGGCCACACATCCATCAACTTCCCTGTATTTTGCAAGTTTTCTTTAATAATTGTCTATGGCTTCTCCAGTGGGGAAGAAAAAAGACATTCCATCTCTGCAACCTCAGGGAAGTTAGTAACCTGAGGCATCATCCCTCTGGGAGCCTCAAGGGCTTGGCAAACCTCTGGTTTCTCTATCCCATGATGTGAGCATTTCCTGATCCCACAGGATTCTATGGGGTGAAGGGAAGAGAAAGAGAAAGAGACAAAGCAGTGGGGGCTTTTGGATACGCGGTCTGGCAGAATTCTGTCATGCAAGATTCACTCAGGCCTGTGGGTTCTGGTGATTGAGCAAGAAAGCTGCATGTTCACTCAGCTATGGAATATTCCTGTTTCCAAAATGACCAGTTTTCCCCACTGAGAGTCACTCATATCTCATCTCCCACTCATCCTGTGTCTCCCAGGCTCTGTACTCAGAGAAATGCCAGTCTCAGAGAGACAGAGAGGCATCATCTAGCCTGCATCTCTGTCTTCTCCTTCAGTTCTCAAAGTGATGCAGAAACAAGTGGCGTTGGCTCCTCTAAGGAGACAGGAAAAGCCCAAGTGCAAGACAACCAAGGTCGCGGCCTGATGAACCGTGGAGAGGAAATGTGGCACACGGCATCTGACTTGGAAGCCCTTACTCCCAGGCTGCATGGACACACACAGGCTTCTAGGGTGAAGATATACCAGAGGGTTATTTCAGGCTCCTGAAGGGGAAGGAGGGACAGTACTGTCATGATTGCTAATATCTCTTTAAAAGAAAAACTGCGGAAAAAGCCTATTACAGACACTGCCAGGCTGCTTAGAGCTTTCACTGTGGCTACTAAGAGGAATGGAAACTCCATTCCACCACCCTGGAATTTTTTAGGCAAAGCCTGGGGACTGTCTGGGGAAAGGCTGGCCCCTCCTGCACTCTGGGCACCCGCTGAGACCCCCCACCCCAGCAGGGTGTGGCACTGACTCACAGAGGAGCCAGCACTGAGAGTGTCTTCCTCTTGTGCCAGGTAATGTGCTAGGTGCTTCACACACATCTCTTTTTCCTCATAACAACTCTGTGTCCAAGTTACACTAGCAGATATGGTATGATGGGATTTAGGCCCAAGCTTGCTGCTATTGCACCCAAACTTATTCTATTAATGAGACAGAACCACCCAGCTAAAACACCAACTGATCATCACTCTTGATGGAGAAAGCGTTGATCCCTGTTGCATGCCTGCCATGTCGAATCCTGATTCTTCCACCTGCTTTACTCTGCAGTGACATTCCTAAGTCCTGCCCTTTTCAGGGCAACTCTGATTTTAGACATGCCGGTCCCATGGCACCCATGGGTGTACTCATGGCAAGCTCTGCTCCAGGAAGCTTCTCTTGCTAACCCACGTCTGTGCAACCCTGTGTGGAGGTACAGTTCCTCCTCCCCTAGGATGGAGTACTTGCACAGTCCTGGTTTGCTTCAGAGGCACTGTGTGCTTTCTTTCCCAGCTGAACCCTATGTTCCTTTCAAATCCACCCATCCCGATTGGAAGACCATTCTCAAGGAGAGAACCCTAGAAACCACAGAATAAATAATGTGTAGAAGAAACTACAGTCCTGCCTAAAACAGTTTTACTTACTACCTTTGCAGGTGGCATGGTATTGGATAAAATTTGAGATACAATTTTGAAGTATTTAATCAGAATGCAATACCAGAGTGGGAACTGCCGACCTGTCATTTAACTGGAATCAATGTAAATTCCTGTGTTTAGATTCAGAAAATTAAGTGCTCCAACACAACACACTAAAAAAGTCTCTCTCTCTCTGAACCACAGTTCTAAAAATTAAAATAAATAAAAAGCCTCAAACTTTTGGAAGCGCAGTTAAAAACAAGCTCAAGAGTGTTCTGAGACTACTTAACAGAAAGAAAAGGTGGGCCAGGTGTGGCGGCTCACACCTGTAATCCCAGCACATTGGGAAGGCGAGGCAGGTGGATCACCTGAGGTCAGGACTTTGAGACCAGCCTGGCCAACATGGTGAAACCCCATCTCTATTTTAAAAGTACAAAAAATTGACTGGGTGTGGTAGTGGGTGCTTGTAATCTCAGCTACTTAGGAGGCTGAGACAAGAGAATCACTTGAACCAGAAAGGCAGAGGTTGTAGTGAGCTGAGATCACACCACTGCACTCCAGCCTGGGCAACAGAGCGAGACTTCCAAAAAAAAAAAAAAGTAAGAAAGAGAAAGAGAGAGAAAGCAAGAGAGGAAGGGAGGGAAGGAGGGAGGGAGGGAGGGAGGGAAGGAAGGAAGGAAGGAAGATAGGTAGGTACTGTCAAGGTGCATCCGTGGAAGCAGAATGTCCAAATCCCAGGAAACGAATGCCCTGCTGCACCCTGGACCAAGCCCTCATCATCCAGCATGACAAGAAACATGCTCAATTTTTCACAAATGATAGCACCCTCAGAGAAGGAAGAGACTTGGGGTGTCTAACCTAGATCAGAAGAGAGAACAGAGAAACGTAAAGAAGCTTTTAGATGTTTGGCAGGTTGTCATGTGAAAGGGGGACTCTAGAGTGTGAGCCATTGGGTGGAAGTTATTGAGAAACAAATTTGTCTTCAATATAAATAGGAATTCTGGGCTGGGCATGGTGGCTCACGCCTGTAATCCCAGCACTTTGGGAGGCCAAGGTGGGTGGATTACTCGAGGTCAGGAGTTCAAGACCAACCTGGCCAACATGGTGAAACCCTGTCTCTACTAAAATTACAAAAATTAGTCAGGTGTGGTGCTGGATGCCTGTAATCCCAGCTACTCAGGAGGCTGAGGCAGGAGAATTGCTTGAACCTGGGAGGCGGACATTGCAGTGAGTTGAGATAGTGCCACTGCACTCCAGCCTGGGCAAGAGCGAGACTGCATCTCAGTAAAAAAAAAAAAAAAAGGAATTCTGCCAGGAAAAATAACAGTCCCCAAAGATGTCCACATTCTAATCCCTGGAACCTGTGACTGTGCGGCCTTACATGGTGAAAGGGATTGTGCAGGTGTGAGTAAGCTGAGGACCTGGGGATGGGGAGACTTCTACAGGGGTCCATAGGAGAGGGAAAAGGATGTGACAACAGAAGCAGATGCTACTCTGCTAGTTTTGAAAATGGAAGAAGCTACAAGCCAAAGAATACAGGTGGCCTCTAGAAACTGGAAAAGGCTGCAACAGATTCTCCCCTGGAGCTTCTAGGAGGTGTGCAGCCCTGCTCCCACCTTGATTCTAACCAAATGAGATCCATTTCAGATTTCTGACCTCCAGAACTGTAATGGAATAAATGTGTATTGTTTTAAGCCACCAGGTTTGTTGTGAGTTGTGAGAGCAGCATGATATGAATCCAATAGCTAAGAGGCAGATGGCCACTACCAGCCCCAGTGAGCTCCCCGTCCCAGGAGGCAATCAAGAAGAGGCTGAACATCTCTACCTGTCAGGAATGCTGTGCAGACCAGGCCTGCATGAACTGGGAAGTAAGCTGGATGACCCACAGGCTGGTCCCTAACTCTGAGAGTCCATAATTTATAGCAGTGTCTTCTGTTTTTGTATTCTACACACTAGTCCCCACTTCCTGCCTAGGGTTGGCAAGGCTTGCCCACTGTCTTCTCCAAGGAGAGCCACGGTGGTGACACTTTCTACCACCACCGAGTAAAAAGCAGGCTTTGGGAGGATGTACCAACAGCATCTGGGCCTGGCTCAGAGCTAAGTGATTGCTGGTGACACTTACCTGAGCAAAGGACTCCCTTGTTCCTGGCACAGGAGAAGTTGTCGCACTCACAGAAAGTCCCGTAGATCTTCCCGAACTCACTCTCGAAGCAGGAACACTGGTTGCAGCTGCACTCCCCGCGCCCGCTGCACAGCGGCTTGCCCTCTGCCTCTCGACACAGGTTCTGGTACACGCTCTGGTTCTCCCCATCCTGGCACTCGCACCTGGTGCCCAGGTAGCCGGGGTTGCACTCACACAGGCCGCAGACATAGGTCCCGCTCCCACTGCAGCTGGCGCTGTTGGGTTTCAGCCTCACACTGCAGCCACATGTGCAGTTATAGGTGACCCCCACTGCCAGGCTGTCCCGGAATCCCACTGGTCGCAGGGCAAACACGTGCTCCATGTGTCTGCTGGGGCAGCTTCGGGCCTCCACTGACACCTCAAAAGATGCCTGGGCAGAAGGAAGAGAAGGGACATCATGACTGTGGCAAGCCAAGGCCTCCCATTCACCCAGTGGCAGGGCCCTTGATAAAGAGCAGCTGTGAACTCTAGCCCTCTCCATGCACACAGGTAGAACCACCGAGGTGGCCTGAGTGGGAAGAGACCTTAGAACCAGCAAGCTCCCACACTTCTTGGAAAAGAGGATGCTCAGGTGGGCTCACATTTGACAGGGGAATTCTTTAATATTCACTATCTCTGCATCCTCATGACCCTGAGGAAATGGGCCTCGGCAGAAAGGTCCAGGGTTTCCTCGAGTTCACACAGTTCTTGTTCTCCCTTTCTTTTCTCTTCTGTCCCATCCTCAACCCAGCTCCACTGCAGATGCCTCTTCTCTGCTCATTTAAAAAGTCATTTGGTAGACAAATGTTTCCTGGGCACTGCCTCTGTGCCAGGCACGATGCCAGATGCTGAGGCATGGTGGCATTCCTCTCACGGGGAGCTGAGTGAAGGGCACCTGCCTGGCCCACCATAGAGAGGCCTCTGTGCCTGCTGGCAAAGGGCTCAGCTGACTCCAGAGCTTGCTCTTCTGACATCCCCAAACCCCCCATGCCTCAATTCCTCCTCTGTGAGTGCTTATCACAGCTGCATCTTTCACAATCCTCCCATGCCCTTGAGGTCTTAAAAAAGAGTTGCCAACTGATGAAATGCACCATGCACATGGAAAGACCTTTTCTTTTTAAACAGAGTATATAAGGAAGTGTTTCTGACTCAGGAGCTTCTCACAGATTGCCTTGGAAACAGGCTCAAGGTGGGTCTGCCCGGGTGGCAGATAGTGTGGGAGGGATGCCTGTCAGCTGCCCACAGGGCTGGGATGGAGGGAAAGCAAGGATGAGGCTTGGTCTGATTCCAGGAACTAGAGCCTGACTACCCTACCCTCTCCTCCTCACCCCCCTGAGGAGAGCCATGTGGGGATTGAATCACCCAGCAGGGCCCTCGGAGCAGGGCACTATGGAGTCTATGAAAACGCACAGACAGGTGGCCAGTGTGCCCTGATGAAATGCCATAGTGAAGTTTGACTCAGGGGTGAGTTCTCCCTTACGCCCTAAACAGACAGAGGCCCAGCCTACCCCACCCCACAAATGGACTCACTGCATCTGTGTCCAAATGTCTTTATTTTTCAAAAGGCTTCTCAGATCATTCTGAAGCTGAGAATGAGTTAGAAATCACTTTCAGCTATTACTATTCTTAATTCTATTATTTGGGTTGGACTAAAGCTAATTTTTTTTTTTTAGATGGAGTCTTGCTCTGTCACCAGGCTGGAATACAGTGGCATGATCTGGGCTCACTGCAATCTCCACCTCCCAGGTTCAAGTGATTCTCCTGCCTCAGCCTCCTGAGTAGTTAGAATTTTTGTATTTTTATTAGGATGGGGTTTCACCACGTTGACCAGGATGGTCTTGATTTCCTGACATTGTGATCCACCTGCCTTGGCCTTCCAAAATGCTCGGATTACAGGCATGAGCCATGCTGCCTGGCCATTAAAGCTAATTTTTAAAATGTCATCAGCCACTTGCTTTACTGGACAATCTTCAGGTAACAATTTTTTTTTTTTCTGAGACAGAGTCTTACTCTGTCACCCAGGCTGGAGCGCAGTGGCACCATCTTGGCTCACTGCAGCCTCTGCCTCCCGGATGCAAGTGATTCTCCCACCTCTGCCTCCCAAGTAGCTGGGATTACAGGTGCCTGCCACCATGTCCACCTAAGTTTTGTATTTTTTGTAGAGATGGGGTTTCACTGTATTGGCCAGGCTGGTCTCGAACTGCTACCCTTCAGTGATCCACCACCTCAGCCTCCCAAATGCTGGGATTACAGCTGTGAGCCACTGTGCCCAGCTCACAATGTTCATTTTTTGAGAGCATTAAAAATATCTGTTTCTAAACATACAGATCCCTATTACTTTAAGATCTTGAGAGGAGAGATCCAAGACGGCCGACTAGCAACAGCTCAGGAATGTAGCTCCCAGTGAAAGCGCAGAGAACGAGTGGACACCACACTTTCCGACGAGTTTTTGTTGCCCACAGATCGGGAGATTCCCGGCAGAGAAGCCACGCGGGTCACCGGCGCGACTCTTTTGGCCGGCGCGGCTCTTTTGCCGGCACCCAGCGTGGCGCTTCCCGGTGCGGAGTGTGCGGGACGGACGGGGACAGGCTCGGCTGGTCCCATCCCCACAAGGAAAACAGCAATTGGAAGCTCTGAGGACTGAGAGTTTCACAGCGGGCGCAGCGAACCCGGGAAGGTCTGGCTCAGAGGGGAACTGGCGTCTGCCAAAGGAAAACTAAGAAACCGAAAAACTTCATCACCGGGCGGAAAGAGATCCAAGATGGCTGCGTAGCAGCAGCTCGGGATTGTGGCTCGCTGTGAGGGCGCAGAGAGCGAGTGGACGCTGCAGTTGCAGACGAATATTTGATGCCCACGGACTGGGAGATTCCCGGCGAGGGAGCCACGCAGGTCACCAGCGCAACTCTTTTGGCCGGCGCGGCGCTTCTCGGTGCGGAGTGTGCAGGACTGGGTGGTGCCCTTTTGGTCGGGTGCTGCCGGTCCCATCCCCACAAGGAGAACAGCAATTGGAAGCGCTGAGGACTGAGAAGCACAGCTGAACCCAGGAAGGCCCAGCTCTGTGGGGAAGGAGCGCCCCCCGAAGGAAAACTAAGAAACAGAAAAAACTTCATCACCAACAAGCCGGACGTCCACTCAGAGACCCAATCTGAAAGTCGGCAATTACAAAGACGACAGGTGGATAAATCCACAAAAATGGGAAGAAACCAGTGCAA
>PVKP010016544.1:7500-48047 GCA_004027715.1 Plecturocebus donacophilus
TTTGAGACAGAGTTTCACTCTTGGTTCTCAGGCTGGAGTACAATGGCATGATCTCAACTCACTGCAAACTTCGCCTCCCGGGTTCAAGTGATTCTCATGCCTCAGCCTCCCAAGTAGCTGGGATTATAGGCATGAGCCACCACGCCCAGCTAATTTTGTAGTTTTAGTAGAGACAAGGTTTCTCCATGTTGGTCAGGCTGGTCTTGAACTCCCGACCTCAGGTGATCTGCCCGCCTCAGCCTTCCATAGTGCTGGTATTACAGGTGTGAGCCACCATGCCCAGCCTCCTGATGTTCTTATTACTCAGATCCAACTATTCTCTTATTAGAATTTATTTAAAAGTTGAGCCAGACAAGAGAAAGTTATACTGCACTTATTTCCCAAATTGCAATAAGAAATGCTGTCTCTGCTCTGCAGCACTGTTAAGAGAATTCTCACCATCCTCAACCTACAGTAACAGGAACAGGTAACTTTGTTTTGTATTGTGATTTGAATTTGATATCATTGCTATATTGAAAGGCTTTTATTTTGCAGTAGTTGTATTTTGGGTATCTTTCTTTTTTCTCGATTTCATTTTCTCTTCTTGCTCTTTTTTATATTTCACTTCCCACTGTTGTAGCAAGAAGCAGTTCACAAGGGAGAAAAGTTAATCTGTTCATTAAGTAACCTCAAGAAACAGAGGAAAAAGTTTTCTTCATGTTTCAGACAGGAGAATTTCGTTCTGCCTTGGGTGAATAAAAAGTGAATCCCATAACTTCATATTGTATTTTAAATTTAAGGCTGTGGGTAGTTTCCACAGTAAAGAACTCATTTCTCTAATTTTGAAGGGCTATAGAATTGGGTACAAACAACTATTTCTTACACCCATAATATTCTTAGAAAATATTTCCCTACTTGGGGGTTGGGGGATTCTCATGGGTTGTGCTCATATTTAGAGTGTGTTTAAAAAGCATTGTGAAAAGACAACACAATATCCTTTCAGCTACTCTAGAGAGAGTTTTTCTGTACAAAGAAAATAGTTTCTTTTTCTTAAGGTCTAGAAACAGCACTACATCTTGGATTATGCTCCACCTGAGGCCTGAATAATGACATAGAAATAAGCAAGTCATCACTGTAGTGACATCCCTCTAGAAATGTCACCACAGTTTGTTGAGATACACAACAAAGGCTGCGAATTTGCATGTGACATTCACCTGCCTCCTGCAGGCACTGTGAACTTCCTGGGACTTTTTGCATTTTTTTCCTACGTTTTTTTTTCTTCAGCATCCTTTTAGGAAACTAAGCCTGAAGGGAGCAAACTTCAGAGGTTGACTGTATGAAAGTCCCTTAGAGCCAGGAGTGAGGCAAGAAAGCAAGTCCGTTCTAAAATCCCAGGCACAAGGCGCTGAGTCTCACAAATCCATAGGTCAGGCTGGTGATCTCTTGCCTTTGGGCCTTCAGACGAATTTAGAAACATGAGAGCTATGAGGAATGCTGATCTAGTGTCTCTCCCAACTCCTCACTTTGACAAAGAAAAAATAACATATTAACTGCTACCTCCAGTGTTGGCAAAGAAGCTAAATAGGTACAGTATAGCTTTGTGACTCATTTACCCAAAGATTCACCCAGATCCCATACCAAATGGACGCTCTTCACCATCCTTGTGCCCAGCTGTCCCTGACTTCCTACTCCATTCTTTCACCTGCTGCCTACCTTCTTCCCTTGACAAACAGTACACACTGTCTTCTTGGAATTTTTCCAATGTGAAGGCTGATGTAAAAAGAAATCAATACGAACAGATTCCACCTCGCAAACCCTGTTTCTTTTCCTTTTCTTCTATAGGGTCATTACATTTAATAGAAAAATACTTTAAACATTATGTTTCTCATAATATTTTGGTAGATAAAATGGGGAAATGCAGACACAATGGTAGTGTAGTCATTTAAATTCACAATTTGTTGAACACAGTACTGGCAGGCTTGTTGAATAAAAGATTTATACCAAATTGGGTCTTTCCTAGTTACTAAAACTCTTTACTCTTTTAGTTTTGGTTAATATTTTCATTAACGATTAGAATGAAGGCAGAATACTTTTTATAATATATTAAGTACTATTTTGTGTTGGCATTGTTCTCGGCACTTGACATCTATTAACTCTCATTCAATCTCACTTAATTCTCATTCAATCCTAAGGGTTAGATACTTCCTTCTTTTTGTAGATGCTTTTAACTCCTGCTAGAGCATTGTATAGAAGTTATGACTCTCAAACGTAAAGAAGATGAACACCCAGGAGCAAGCACTGCTGGTTTGGGGAAGACACAGGGACTTGGGGACTTGGCAGCAGTACTTCCTTCTTTCCGGACAATTAGAGGTAATGCAGCTCAACTGATTGTCTATACCTGTGAGCATTTCCTCTCTCTTAGTTCACGTGCCTCCAGAGACTATATGCATGACTAAGGTGTCAAATGCTGACTCCACAAAATATTACCAAATAATTTGTATAATACAAATGAGTTTATTCATATCTCAGGAAAATGGAGCACTCTCTTGACAGAGAGGAGCATTAGGCATGCCTCGGAGAGGGCAGGGTAAAAATGGAGACTTTTACTGAGATGTTGAAGTCTGGTTTTGATTTTCAAGCTCAACTTCTCATGATATATTAAAAAAGAGAATGAAGATACAGAAACAAAAACAAAACTTGCTAAGGATTAAATAAAAGATACAAAGTGAAATTTAACCAGTCAAATGCAAAGTTAAGTAAGATATGCTACTACAGAATGAAGGTGTTCTGATTAAATACTAATTGATTTGTTGGGACTGGGGAGGGGAGAACTCAACTAAAAATCCTTGTGTTTCATTTGACTGTAACTCAGAAAGTCAATGATGTGTGGTGGCTTTATGGAGATAAATTTATCTTGGCTTGGGCTAATAATGTATTATAGAGTGTGAAAAGTAATAGCCCAGGACCCAACACCAAGAATGGCTCATATTAATTTACTCATCCTTATTCATCTAATAATTAATTAAGTTGGTGAATTATTTGAACAAACTGTGGGTCCTAGGAGCTTATAGTTCTCTGGAACTGGTTATGAGGAAAGGGAAACTAAGCTGGTTCAGTCCCCTTCAACCTTGAAACAAGTAATCTCATTCTACTGTGGGCTAAAAGGTATGTCCAGTTAAACCCAACTTGGACATAATTGTCTTAGGGCCTATATATTCTACTTCAGGCCAAAAGCATGTCTTTTTTGGCAGAGGAAATAATTTAAAAGGACTCCTTGGTACAGGATAGAAAGGTAAGGTGGTGATACTAGGAAGTGTAAATGGAAGAAAAAATGATGTAGGGCATATTTTTGTGTTTGGTAGTCATTCATTGATAATCATTTAACAAAAATATGAGGTTTGGGTTCTTTCTTCAAATAAACTGTGATCTCTTTAAGGACAAGGACTCTGTCCCATATATTGTAGTATAATCATGTCTTGTACAGGTTTAGCATATCGCAGGTGTTCAATAAATAGTCTTTGATAGACTGAAACTGTGATGGACGCTAAAGTTATAGTGGTGAACCAAGCATGACCCTTCTGAGTATAAGCATTGTATTGGGACAGGAAGATTTGTAAACAGCAATGCCATAAAATGTGAAAAAGAAAAAAGAATGAATGCAAACAGCATGGAAAAGGAAGCGCTCACCTATTAATCTCTAATGCGGCGGCGGGTGGGGGGCAGTGGTGGTGAGCTTGACATAGCAATAGCTTTACCAGACCAGGAGCAGAGGAAGAGCATGGAAAAGTCATAGCATTGAAATTGCATGATATGCTCAAGGCCAGCAGGTGGTTTAGCTGAAACATAAACCGTATGTAGCAGCGGCAGAGAAAACTGGGGTTTGGGTAGAAAGCAACTGGTCGGTGACCATGGCTGTCATGGTAAAGAGTTTGGACTTGATCCCATATGCACTGGGGAGATCTTAATGATTTTAAGCAGAGAAGTTAAAAGACAATTTTTAGAAAAGGGTAAACTCATGACTCTTACACAGATATAAAAGTGAACACATGTTAAGGGTTTATTTAACCCATGAGGAATCTAGGCAGATGTTAAAACTGATTCATAAAAGAAGTCAGGAAGTAGAAATTTATATGGAGTTAAGCAATGTTGATATGAATGTGCAATAGAGACAAAACTGGCTTCTCAACAGCTGGGGAAGGAAAATTATTTGACCCTTTACTAGGCAGGCCAGAAATCACATTTTATCAGTGACCTACAATGTAGAGCATTTAAAAGTAACTCAAAGACAGTGAAAGACAAGAATCAGATAATCTGGAGGGGGATGTTTTCCAGTAGATTCATTATGTTTCACTGAAAGATAAACTGTTTACTCTACAACTTATTTCTCTAATTTGTGTTTGTAAAGATCATTCAAACTGTGGGGTGAAGAAAAGGGATAGAGAGGTGGAAGAGAGAAAGAGGTGGATAGAGAGGTGAAAGGTAGCAAGGATGGAAAGGAAGAAATAAAATTGAGAGAAATGATAGAGATGACAATCATGTGACTTCGAAAGCAATTGAATGTGGATGGTAAGTAAGAGAAAATTGTCCACATTGTGATGCTGCATAAGTTGCAATGCTAAAATCCAATATAAGAAAAGCAAACGGTATGAAGAGAATAGTTAGGTTTAGTTTTGGGTTTGTTGTGTTTGATGTGCCTTTGGGACATCCAAGAGGAAATATTCAGTTGCTGGTTGGCAGAAAATAGGTAAGCACCAGAGAGATGAATTCAGAAATCCAGTGAATCAGTGACTCAAAGTCTTAGGTATAAATAATGGCTTTCAGAAGTAGTAAAAAAATATATATAATGAAGTCTGAGACAATATTTATTTCTTCCTCTTCTTTTTCTCTCTTTTTTCTTTTTTAATTTTATAAATTGGCATATCAAATTGTATATGTTTACTACGCACAAGACAATTTTCGAAAATGGTCAAACTAAGCCAACCAACATATGCATGACTTCACAAAGTTGTCATTTTTGTAGTGAGAACATTTAAAATCTACTGTCAGCATTTTTCAAGAAGGTGATATATTTTTATTGACTATAGTCACTATGCTGTACAATAGATCTCTTGAAACTATTCCTCCTGGCTAATTGAGCTTTTGTTACCTTTGACCAACATTTCCCCAACCTCCTCCCCGACCAGTGCCCCAGCCCATGATAATCACCATTTTACTCCCTACTTTGATGAGATAAATTTTTTCAGCTTCCACATGAGTGGAAATCATGTGATATTTCTATGAAATATCATAGGATATTTCACTTACCATAACGTCTTCTAGGTTATCCGTGTTATTGCAAATGATGATTTCCGTCTTTTTTCTATGACTGAATAGCATTCAGTTGTGTATTTATGTCACATTTATTCATTCACCGGTTAATAGACACTTAGGTTGATTCCATAGCTTGACTATTGTTTATAGTGCTGCAGTAAATATAGGAGCATAGATATCTCTTTCACATACTGATTTCATTTCCTGTGGCTATACAGCTGGTCCTTGAACAACAAACACAATGGCTAGGTGTGCCAACTCCCCATGCAGCCAAAAATTTGTGTCTAAATGTTAACTTCCCCTAAATTTAACTACTGTTGAATGGGAACCTTTCAGATAACATAAATGGTTGATTAACATATACTTTGTATGGTGCATGTCTTCTATACTGTATTTCTATAATTAAGCAAGCTAGAGAAAAGAAAACATGATTAAGAAAATTATAAGGAAGATAAAATGTATTATCATTAAGTGGAAGTAGATTGTTATGAAATTCTTCATCTTCATCGTCTTCACATTGAGTAGGCGAGGAGAAGGAAGAGGGGTTGATCTTTCTGTCTCAGGAGTGGCAGAGGTGGAAGAAAATCCATGGATAAGTGGACCTATGTAGTTCAAACCGTGTTGCGCCTAGGTCAACTGCATATCCAGTAGCAGTATTACCAGATTATAAGATATTTATACATTTATATTTTTGAGGAATCTCCATACTATTTTTCATAATGGTCATATTAGTTTACATTTTAACCAACAGTGTGCATTCACTTTTTTACACATCCTTGTCAACATTTATCTTTTGTCTTCTTTATTTTAGCCATTCTAACAGGTGTGAGATGATAACTCATTGTGCTTTTAATTTGCATTTCCCTGTTGATTAGTGATGTTGAACCTTTTCTCATATACATGTTTCACATTTATATGTTTTCTTTTGAGAGATGTCTATTCATGTCCTTTGCCCATTTTTAAATAAGGTTATTTGCTTCCTTGTTATTTAGCTATTTCAGTTCTTTACGAATTTGAGATGTTAAACCCTTAATAGATATGTAGTTTGAAACTATTTTCTCCCATTCTGCATGTTGTCTCTTCACTCTCTTGTTTATTTCATTTGCTTTACAGAAGCATTTAGCTCAATACATACCATTTATCTATTTTTGCTTTTGTTTCCTGTGCTTTTGGGATCTTAGCTGAAAAATCATTGCCCAGACCACTCTCACAGAGCCATTCCTTATGTTTTCTTCTAGTAATTTACACTTTCAGGTCTTGCATTTGCATCCTTAATGTACTTTGAGTCAATTTTTATATACAGTGTGATATAAAGTTCTAATTTCATTTTTCTGCATGTTGATAGTCAGTTTTCCAAATACTATTTGTTAAAGAGCCTGACTATTCTCCTCTGTGTGTTTTTGACAACTTTGTTGAAAATCAGGGAGCTGTAAGTGGATGGATTTGTTTCTCGGTTCTCTATTCCACTGGCCTATATGTCTGTTTTTATGCTAATGCCATGCTGTTTTGGTTACTGTAACTTTATGGTGTATATTTTGAAGTCAGGTAGTCCCATGTCTCCAGTTTTGTTCTTTTTGCTCAAGATTGCATTGGCTATTTGGGGTCTTTGTGGCTCTATATGAATTTTAGGATTTTTTTTTTCTATTTCTGCAAATAATGTCTTTGGTATGCTGATAGTAACTGGGTTGAATCTGTAGATTACTCTGAGTGGTATGGAAATGTTAACAATACTAATTCTTCCAATCCGTTAACACAGGGTATGTTTTCATTTATTTGTAAGAAAGAATATTTCTATTGAATGTTAACATTTTAATAGCTAGAGATAGAATTGAGATGGAATTTAGTGAACTAAGTGGAGAATGTAAAAACAATATGTCACAGAAGCTGTATTAGTTATCTATTGATGCATAAAATCATCTCAAACTTTAGCAGTTTTAAACAAACTTTACAGTGTTTCTGAGAATCAGGAATCCAGGTGCTGCTTTGATGGGTGGTTCTGGTCCAGGGTTTCTCATAAAGTAGCAGTCAAGATGTTGGCCAGGGCTGAAATCATCTGCAGGGCAAACCTTAGTTTTTCACTGGCTGTTGCCTGGATGCCTGTTCCTTACCACAAGTGCACCTTTCCATGGGTGAACAAAAGATCCTCACAATCTAGCAGTCAGATTATTCAAGAGTGAGTGATAAGAAAGAAAAAGAGGAAGAGAGAGAGAGAGGGAAGGAAGGAGGGAGAGAGAGAGAGAGAGAGAGAGAGCAAGAGAGCGAGAGCCCAAGGCTGAACCAGGAGTCTTTTATGATTGATCTTACTTTTGCCATATGCTATTTATCATACAAGCAACCCTGATCCAATGTAGCATGAAAATCATCCTGAAGGCAGCTATTACAGAAGCTAAAGAAAAAGAGTTATAAGAAGGAAGCACTCAATAATTATTTTTTAAAATATTCCCACCGTGTTTCATAGTTCAAAAATGACATTTATAAATTAAAGTTCAACTAAATGGTGAAGAGTGTGGAAATTTGATTTTACAAGGAACAAATTAGGGGCACATGGATGTTTAATGAGGAAAAGAGAAGAATTGGAAAGGACATGCTAGCTGTATTCAATTATTTATAGGGATTTCGTGTAAGACAATTTTGTCTTTATTTGAAGTTCCGTTTTTTAGGTTCTTCAAATTTCAAGAAACAGAGATACACTCAAGTAATGAAAATAATTCTTAAGAAAATACAGGAGACTAGGAAAAAGTCTTAATAACCACAGAGTTTAAGCTTCATAGGTAGTAGAATTGCATTCTGGTTACAATCACCAGTACCTAGTCAGATTTCGTAGAGTATTGGAAGTTTGCTCTGCATTTACAATAATGTCATGACCTAATCTGGCTATCCCTAAAAATCGGTTGATGAATTGATTTATCCTATTACTATGACTTAGCAAATCTTAATCTCTTCCTCTATTATTGCTGTCCACCCACTGTATCTTTCCTTTCCTTTCTACTATTGTTTAGTCATTGCCTCCACCACCTCATAAATTTTGCTTATTCTTAATATACCCTCTGTTATATTCTACCTACTGCTTTCTATCAGTGTATCTGTAGACTTGTACCTACCATGTTATCTGTATGTTTCTATCAGACATTTAAATTTGGGAAAGGAAAGGATTTTTTTATTGGTTCAGTTAATATCCAGCAAAAATAATAATTCCATCCAATTATCTTTGTTGGATGGAGTTCTCCTATTTAATTATCTAGCTTTCTGTCCACCCTATTTTGTAGCTGCTATTTGCCTGAGGCAGCAATCTTTGGTTTAGTCACCTATGGTGAGAGGTTAAAAATCACAAAGTACAAGGTGCCATTCTGACCTAAAAGCCTGTTTTTAAAATTTTCTCACCAGGGCAAATAGACATAGAACATATCAGTCTGATATAAGCAAGCAGTTCAAATAGGATAAATGGATCAAATGTTATAACAAAGCTGATGTTTACATAATGAATTTTCTAATCATTTAAAGTGCTACTTAAAGATGAGACAATTAATTCCCTAATTTTGTAAATATTTGATATAAAAGAAGACTGAGATTATAGAGAAGATTTTTGAACTGGAGGGCAGGTAGAATTGTATGATTCACAATTGATCAATGTTAATGATTTAGTGTTTTTATAACCCTTTTCTTCTAAGTTACTGAAAGCTTCAATCAACTCAAAGGAATAAATCAACCGAAATTTCCTTTAGGCAAAATACTGAATGTTGATTAGAACAAAGGTTCTGGAAACAAGCAAACTGTGGTACAAGTTCTGATCCCTTCACTTGATAGTGGCTTTGGGTAAATTAATTCACCTCTGTAAGATTCAGTTTTTTCATCTACAATATAGTAATAACGTCACTACTTCTCAGGGTGGTTGTGAGAATTTAGTGAAATGTTTTGCAAAGCGCCTAGCACACTGTCTGTTTTAATGGAAGGACTCAAAAAAGATGTCAAGATTTAGACAGAAGATCAGAAGCTACTCAAGTATGTCAAGCAGAGGGAATTTTATTCAGGGAATTGGTTAATGAAGGTGCTAGAATGGCTGAAAGAACAAAAAAGGGAAGGAGGAGTCTGAAGTTTTTAATAAGAAGAAAACAAGAGGCCAGAAGTTGTCAACTCCCCAGGGCTGGAGCCCAGGTGTTTATACCTATCGCTTTGCTGCTGGAGGGGCTGTCAGTTCGCATCCTCAGTAGACGAGTGGCCTCCATGAGGTCTGAAAACCCTAACAAGGTGTTACTGTTTCATCCTACCCTCAGTGCCACTAGAGCACCTCCAGCAACTGTCAGCAACTGCAACAACTATCTGAACTGGAAGAAAAGATTCTTCTCTCCTGTCCAGCCTCCTCGCCTCCCGCCAGTGCTGCCCTATTGGCAGAACCTCACAGAGAGTCAGCTGGCAAAAGAATGTGGGAAATGTAATTTGGTAAATCCTAGCCCTTACAATGCTGAGCAGAGCACACAAGCATGAGAATGCAGCTAAGAGAAAACACAGGCAAATAACTCGGCCCAGCATTTGTTGTCATGATTATGGCTACTAATACTGAAATTACTCTGGCCAATGTCACTCATGACATTGCACATCCAAAAGTTCTTTCTCAGTCCCCATCATATTCAGCCCACAGCAGCACATGACACAGTTGAGCACAGCAGAAGTTCTTTTGTTCCCACACTGGCAGTTCTTGGTTTACTCTCCTTATTCCTCCTCATCTTTCTGGTTTCTTAATGATAGAGAACCTCAGAGCTCAGTCCTTGGATCTCATCTCTTCTCTATCCACATTCTCTCCCTAGATGATCATCTTTGGTCCTGAATGGCTTAAATGACACATGTATACTGATGACTCCCAAATATACAGATTAGCCCAAACCCCTGTCTTGAATTCCAGACTCATATTTAAATGACTTCTCTTCACTTGCACTTCTGAGTTACTTCAAAATTACCATGTCAAAACTGAAGTATTGATTCCTCTCCCAAGTTCTCTTCTCTCCCAGTCTTTCCTGTTTCAGTAAAAGGCTCCTTCATTTTCCACATCCAATGCATTGGAAAATCCTCTGTTTTACTTTTAATCCACAGCCCAAATCCAATCACTTCTTACTACCTCCCCTGCAACCACCGGAATGCAAGCCACTATCCTTACTCACTGAATGATTGCAGCAGCATTGCAATAACCTCTTCGCTGATCTCGTGGCTTCTACTCTTGCTGCTGTGCAATCTGATCTCCTCACCGCAGCCAGCATTACTCCTTCTAAAATAAAAGTCAGATATTGCTAAGACCTGCAATGGCTCCCGTCTTACTCAGAGTAGAATCCCATGTTCTTTCTATGGTTTGTAGAACCCTATCGGATCTGGTCCTCTATCTACAACTGGCCACTCTGCTTCTGCTCCACTGACCTCCTAGTCCTTATACATACAAAGCTCTCCCACCTCAGGGCCTTCATTCTTGCCCCCAATATTCACATGGTTTGCTCCTCACTTCCTCCAGTTCTCTCTTCAACTAACACCTCGTTGTAGAGGCCTTCCCTTAACATCCCATCTAAATTAGTACCTGCTCCCCTCTCACCTATGTTTCTCTGTGTCATTTCCCTGCTTTATTCTTCTTTCTAGCAGTTATCTCCAGCTGACATATTTTTTTAAACTCAGAAGTCTCATCTTCCTGTATATACCAAATGGGATTTTCGGGGGTGGTTGTTACTATTTTTTTAAGTCAAGGACCATGACTTATACTATTCTGGCTATTAAACTTCAGTAACTTCAGTACCTCACACATAACTGATGCTTAATAAAGAATAATAATGATAATAATGATAATTAGTAGCTACCATATTGAGACTGTTTATTAACTCTACGTGAAATTCTGTGAAGTTCCCCATCCTGCTCTAGTGATGTAGGTTGTCTGCACATTATCATGGGAAGCATAATATTTCCCATGATAGTATCATGGGTAGATACTATTATTATTTCCATTATATAGTTAAGGAAACCGGGTCAGAGAAGTTTGTCAAAAGGGCCGTAAAAGACAAAGCTGGACGTTACACTTCCTTCCATGTTGTTGATAGGTCTCCAAGCTGTTTGAAGTACATTGGATGAAGCTGATTTGTCAGGAAAGAATGTTCCTGTGTCTCCTCTTCTAATGAACAGTCATACATTACTTACAGTAACTTTGGGGCCAAACTCTGTTCATTTATGACACTAAGAATAACTTGGATGTTCCTCAGCTGATGTTCTGACCTTATTTGGGTAGTACGGTCATTGTAGCTGTTTTCTAAAACACACACGGAAGACATTTTGGATTCTTTCTTGGTTATTTCGGAGAGTTTTCCTTTCAGAGCATGGCCTCCATTAGATGAATGCATTATAGTAATTTATTCCTGAGTAAAATTTTTACGATTATTATTTCTATCAATCACTAAAAGACATTGTGATGTTTAATATCTTGCTGGATCTCTTCCTAAAGAAAAAGAAAAACCTGTCCTAAAAAATCAGGAGCTAACTGCAGTTATTTTACAAGTAATTGCTACTTTAAAATTCTCTTTAAGTACTCAGTCTTCTTTTGAAATGGATTGAAGTGGCTTATTGATTAAATAACAACTTGGGATACAAATTGTTACAAAAAACTAGGAGAGAGTTCATCAGAATGTACTATGCCCAGAGGTTTTTAAGAACCATATGTGGACTTTGCTCTAAGGTTTTCTAGCAACTAAAGCAAAAGGGAAAATCTATTGAACCATTTGATTTTCATTTTTCAACAACAGAAACTACACTGAAAAAATGGTAAAAAATGAGTATTTTCCTTCTGGCTTAAATGTCTCTTCTGTAAAATAAAGACATTAAATAAGGCAATATCTTACTGTCCTTCTTTTTCTATGATTGGATAATCTTCAAGGATAATATTACAAGGGTAAAATGAAGAGACATTTGTCTTTTTAACAAGAAGAGTGAAGGTCTTTCTTTGAAACAATAGCATAAGCCAGTTTGAATGCTTTGAATTCTGATGGCCTCTATTAACACTGGGTTAAACAATCACAATTAAATGGTTGTTTTAATAAGTATAACCAAGACTCTTATTACAACCAATGACTACTTAAAATATAACTAGTAGCTTGACCACATTTTTTAAACAATTAAAGATTGGTTACATATACTGTATATATAAATGTAGCTTAATTCAATTATTACGAAAGGCAAAATTTCAACTTTCCCACATAGTTTTTTCTGTATTCTAATCTGGACTTTTGTTTTTTTACAGTAATAAAAGAAAATGTGACCGTGTGGGGTAAACCATTTCCTTCCTGTGCTCTGTTGATCCCTTTCTCTCAAGAATTTCTGCCTTCAGCAACTTTTCGACAAACACTTATTTAATGTCTACCGTGCGTTAGACCCTGAGCCTAACTAACAGATGACTCCCCATTCTATATACCCAAGACTCCAACTCTGACCTCTCTTTGGTTTGTGAACAAATCTCACAGCAACTTGCAGGGTATCGTTACTTAGTTTTGATGCTTTTATCTCAAATTATACACATTCACCATCCAGCTCCTTCTTACTCTTCTGAAATGTGCTCTCAAATTTTTGTTTTCTATGTCAGTCAGTCCACTAATTGATTTAAAACTCGTTGGTTTAGTTCTTTCTACATGATTGACACTTGGTTAGGTACCGGAGATAGGGTAAAGAACAAGAATGACAAGTCTCCTGATGGTATGTAACCTATGGACAAGGAACAAACAAGTATATGCTAAAAAAAATAAAATAAAGTATTTACACTGTGGTATATAACCAGGGAGGGTCATTTTGGTGTTATTAGGGAGTGCCATCTGGAGAATGATGATGTACTCCCATTCTGTGAGTAATTCAAAGTAGTAACTGTGGGGTCATCTTTAATTCTCCATTAATTTATTGTTCACCAGTTAACTCACTAATATTCATTTCATATACATTTATTGAATTCTCACTAGATACTAGGATCTGTGAAAATGCTTGAGAGGTGAAAAATGAATAAAACATGTCCTCTGCTCTTCATAGATGTGACAATCTAGTGAGGAGGTGCAACAATAAGCAAATAAAGTCAATAAAGTGCAACAGTTTTTTGATAGCTTCCTATATGGGATTCAGTTGAGGTGAATAGGAGGAAGGTGCTTACTAGAGTATAAGCTTAAGGTTATAAAATGCATTTTATTCCTTTAAACATCCCCAGCTACAGGACCTGGAAATAAGCCATGAAAGGAATATGATGAATGGATATATAAATGGTATCACATCACTATTTATCCTGGAATTGAGACTACATCAGAGAGTCTTATTGGTTTGATTTATTTGTTTGTAATTCTATTTTTCCAGATATGATATATTTCTTTCAGTATCAACCTATAAGTATTTATTTATTCATAATTGCATATCTGGCATTTTTAAACTTTTTTTCTTCTCTGGAGATTCCTCTCCTTTTTATGTAGGTTTCTTCATAACAAGGGTTTATGGTTATACCTCTGAAGTAATGCCTAAAAGTTTTTCCCCCATAATATATACAGGTAAAGTCCAACCCAGAATTATGGTTTTCTGATGGGTGTCACAGTGATTTTCTTCAGATCTTTCAGAAGGACATACCAGCTATAGAAAATATTTTAGAGTTTTAATTCCGAAACATATGAAACCTTCAGTGGAACAAAAGCTAAATTATTGTGTCACATTTCAAAACATCAGCAAACAGACAAAGACCACAAAAATAAAACCAAGAGGACAAACATCCAATGAAACTGTAATAAGCCGTTAGTTTCATTGCTATGTCATAGTTCTGGCATATCTATTATCTATGGATACAACAACCTAGGCAAGTAAATACTTCTGTTTCCCAGATGAAGAGACAACTGCAGAAAAGTTAAATAATTTCCTCAAATCACAGAACTTACAAATGGCAATGAGACACCTCGCCCTTGACACAGGATAACAATGATTCTTCTCTGTCTTCTCCACAGCTGACCCACTGCAGAAAGTTAAATAGCAGAGTCACTACTCCACTTTCAGCCTCACGGACTCTATTACCATTTATTCTTCACTATTGGTATATTCATAATTGTTTTTAATGTAGCTTTTGTTACTAAGTATAACTAGAAATAGTTTCATCTTTCCCTGGCCTTGGTGTACTGGAAGAAAGGCAGGTTGTTGTTCATTTGTAAGAGTTTTCACAGGTGGAAAGGTGAGTTTGTCTTTCAAATGTCTCTTTGTCCAGCTAAGTTATTTTTTTGATGGTTTGGGTTGCTGATTTTGATGGTTTGGGTTGCTATTTTTTTGATGGTTTGGTTGGGTTAGTTTTATGGGAAGTTAATTATTTCTTGTCGAAACAAAGGATCTCAGCCTTAATCTTGTGTTGGCAATATAATCAAACAGAAATCATGTCTGTTGTGAATTTTCTCATAATATGTTTATATTTGGAGGAAATTAGTTATAAAGTTCACTGGAAAATTATTACTGAAAACATTAATGTTTTTGTTTATGACTTATTATAATGATGTGAAAAGTCAATAGATTTGGATTATACAAAAATATGGACATTTAAGTTAGTGCTTTATTCAATTTATGTTATTTTAAAAAAATCGTCCATGCTAATATTTTCAGAATACACTTTGTTCTCTAATATATTTTATCTTCTAAAACAGCAATCTCCTATAAAAGTTGATAGCCCTTCTTTATCTACTTTAAAAAAATATAAACATCTGGTTCATTATATTTACTGTAGACTGCATAAATTTGACAGTCAGGTAAGGGGAAACAAAAGACTTTCTAGACATCTTAATACTTTCATAGAAATAATGCTTTTAATAGGGCTTGTGAATGAGCAATTTTTTGATCGTCTGCAATTTTATAGATAGTTGATAACACTGACTGGAAATTTTGAGGTTTTTTTCCACATAGCAAATTGAGCAAACCTCTATAAAAGATGACAGTTACTCAGCCTGTCACTAAGTTGCCTATTAAACACGACTCTTGGGGGGAAAACACTCTTTTGCAGAACTGAACCTGAAAAACAATGTAGAATTCACCCTTTGTTTTGTTCTTAAACTTTAAGATAACAAAGTTGGAGGGCAGGTCAGGATCATAATGACATTCCTACAGCTGCTATGAGAGACTGTTTCTAAAAGGAGGAAGATACCAGATTGGAAATAATGATAGAGGAAAAGTCATAGTTAAAGAATCCCAAGAATGGAAAGCAGAAACCTAGTTGTAAGGCCTGCAGCCTGGAGCATGCACAGAAGTAACTTAGGTCTCAGGTCCTCTGGAATAAATCTTTGGTGATAACAACACAGTCCCCAACACGGATACATTTATATTTATAGTTTATTCTCCATTATTGCCAGAGGCCTCAAATCCCACAGAGGCAAAATCTCCATTCACTGCTGCCTGCTGGGCATTTAACGAGGGCTCTTGTAACAGGGCCCAGAACAAGCATGAACATGAATAAGAAGTGCGGGGCCAGCCAGGCACCACAGGCTGCAGGGTAGCCAAGTGGAGTCATCGGAGGGAAACAGAGAAAGCAGGCAGTGACCCTTAGTGCCTCAAGGCATGGCTTCAAAAGCTGTCCACACCAATTAAATTGTAAAAGCTCTGTCAGCTTCTGAAAAGTCATCCAGACAGGGACAAGACAGCACATAATCAAAGGACTGGGACGTGATTCCGTATGGTCCACAGTAGACCCAGTGTACACATGTACGCCTGGCAATTTGTGATCCACATGTGAGCCTTCAAGATAGGTCTGTCCTTAAAGGTGTAAATACCCTTCTGCTGGGAGCTCCCTTGGTTTACCGTTGGGGAATGTCAAAAACCTGTACTAGTAGGTAGCTACCTATAGGTCCCATTTAGGTCATTTGCCTAAAAATATAACTATAACTAGAATGTGTACTATTGATCATGCACACAGACCCATGGATAAGCTAAAGAATGATTGCCAAAGCTCTTGGATTCAGCTAAACAGTGGCAGAAAAGCTTTCTCTAGTAAACGAGGTAATAAGGAGAATTTTCTTTGTTGGCAAGAGACTGCAGAATCGACCCTTTCTGACGGTAGAATGTTCTGACAGCAATGACTTTGCAGGAAGTTTGTTTCAAATACTTATACCAGTAAGAAGATATTTTGCATTTCCTATTTGGCCTTGGAGAGAGTTAATGTGGCTTTAAATAATTAATTGGTTCCAGGCAAAGGTACTCTAATTTCAATTCATGAAATTATGTCTTTCTTTCTCTCTCTGTCTCTGTCTTGCATGCCTACAAGTAACTGTGATAGGTGTGATCAATTTATTGGCTGGTTTTCAAAGTGACGGCAGAATTGGGGAGGAGAAGAAATACATTTTATAGCTAGTGGGGAAAGACAGCAAGAACTGTCAAAGTATTTATCACATACTTTGTAGCTAAGTAATTTTCTTAGTCTATAGAACTTTTTCACTCTCCAGATCAAGTAAAATGCCTGGGGTTTAAGATAGGTTTATGCTAAAAGGAAATGCTAATGACGTTTAAGTTCCAAGCATTTTTTAAAAAATCACTTGAAAATATTATTCTTCCCTATTTGTCTATTTTTTTTTTTTTTTTTGAGACAGAGTCTCCCTATGTGGACCAGACTGGAGTGCTAGTCCATATGATTTGTTGCAACCTCAAACTCCTAGACTCAAGTGATTCTCCTGCCTCAGCCTCCCAAGTAGCTACATTTTTTTTTTTTTAATGAGGGAGAACACTACGTAGCAAAATGATTTAGAATGCAATTATTCACTTTTAATCAAACAATTTTGCTCTTAGTGTGGTTGAAATTACTCTTAATTTTAAAGAAATATTAACCCGATATAAAATAATGTGCCATATTACATACTATGAGGTTAAAACTATAATGTATTACATTACCTATTAAAGAATTTATTTTAAAGTATAACTTCTTTACAAAATGAGTTCAATAACCACAAGAAGCTAGAAAACTGGGAAACATATTTATTCAGACTTTGGTGCTGATCCTGAGTTAATTGAGATAGGCTAAATTATGCTACAGCAACAAAGAAAGAAATTTCAGTGGCTTAAGACAGAAAAGCTGGCTCACTTTTTTCATTCTTCTATGGGTCCAGGAGAGTTTACAGAGCAGTGTTCTGCCATGTGATCACTTGGCATGGCTTCCCTATCAATATGTACCCTTAAAATTGTCATGGCAGGCAAAAGACATCGGAAAATCAAGTGCCTACAATTAAATGCTTCTATTCAGGAGAGACACACATTATTTCAGCTCAAATTTAGTTAGCCAAAGCAAGCCACGAGGTCACATCTTACTTCTGGAAGTGAATAAGATTATTTTGTATACCTGAAAGGAGAAAGAATTGGTATTGACAAACAGTGGTAAAGTCGGCCATAGACTACTCTTCTGATAACCAAATATTCTTTCCTTTCTTATTTCCCAATCCTATATTCAATCCCTCCATAAAAGCGACCCTCTAAAATCCTTATCCAAGCTCTTCATGCAGCATGAAGTCCAGGATGTCTGCATAGTACCTGGAAGTCAGGTAAGAATGGGACTTCTCTTGTTATGGAGACAAATTTAAAAGTTATTTTCTCTCTTCGTAATCAACAGACTATAAAGGAATAAGGACAATTGAGAAACTCACAGTCACTCAAGTGTGGTAATTGAGTCAAGATGCTGGACCATCATTGTGAGGAATGCCTACACTGGGGGCAGGAACAGTTCCTTGATTAAGCCTCATTTTTGTTTTTTGGAAGGAGAGAATCCCAGTCTATGATCTTGGCAACTCCTGGTTCTATATTGTAGAAGGATCGATTCATCCTTTATGCTACTTCGTCACATCTGTAATAGGCACTTGGGAAAAGTCTCTCTTGAGGAATAAGCAGTTTTCTTAGTTCATTGCCTGCCTGAGAAGTGTTAAGTACCAAGGCGATTTTATGTCGCAAATAGCCACAATCTCTCTGAGTCCAGTCACAGGCTTTCTTTGGCAGTGAATTTCTTGCAAAGGTTTTATAGGCTTCTTAGCTATTTGATTCTGCACAGCTCCATGTACCAATTCCATGCTCACAAGTTTTTTTTCAAGATTTAATTCCTACAATATTGGCTTGCACACTCTCTCTCCCTCTCTTTTTGTGTTTGCAGTTGCTTGTCCAGTAAGTCTATTGAAGTTCAGTGGCAGAGTCATACACCTAGTCTCTTCTCCTTTGCTATTTTTGTCCAATTGAAAGGATGGATGGGACCTCAACTTTTAATTTTATCTTTATTCTGAGACATGTTAATCCATTCCCACGTTTTAACTCGGCGTGCTCTCTATACTCTTGGTTAGATCCTTGCTTTGAGGCTTTGACTTCATTTTCCTGTTTTGCAAAAGTCATTCTCAGTTTTACTTTTATTCTTTTGTAGCTAAGTAGTTTCTTTTTCTAATCCCACTAGTCCTCCAATTTTTGTACACCTCCATTTCTTTTTATTTCTGATTACAAACTCATCTATTATTTTCTGGGGTTGTCTGTTTTTCTATTTGATGATACCTTGCCAATTACAGGCAACATCAATCCCCAAACACTCTGATTTTCTGTTTTTTAGTTTTTCTCTTACAGCAACAAGTTTATTTTGCATAAGATCAGTTTCATAAATTTTCACAGTTAATAATATCAAATGTTTTGCCACTGCATATGACTAATTGCCATTGTATAGCCTCCACGGGGGGTGACCATTCACAATCCCCACACCCTGTAGGATGAACCACTAAGCTTATGCCACGTATTTCAGAGTTTTTTTAAATAGCAGCATCCAGTGCTAGCATAAATAACTGTTTCAGTCAGCATGGATTAGGTTAGGTTGCAAAAGCAAAGAACTCATAATTCAGTAGCTTACAGTACGAATATTTCTCTCTCTTACCAAGTCTACTGTAAGCGTGGAGAACTCTCCAGGCAGCTGGGCTGTCTTCTACGTGAGGCCTCCGCATCGTCCTTCCTTAGCAATGCAATTTTCCAATACTCATGGCAGAGAAAAAGTGGGGTACAGAGTTGAGTGGCAACAATTAAAATGCGTTCTCCTGGGGGTGACACCTGTTAGTTTTACCATGCTTTACTTCCAGGAGGAGGGAATGTATATTCTTCTTATCTGTCCAGACGGAAAGGAGAATTGGTTGTCAGTGAACAGAAGCCATGTCTACCAAATATCCTGACTGTGACCTAATGAATGGGAACACCGATTTAGGTAATAGTTCCTGAGACCTCCTACTATACACCTTTCTTTCTATTTAAAAAAAAAATCACCATTACAATTCTAACTGGCAAACTTTGAATACTTCCTAACTTTTAAAGGTATTCAAAAGGTTTTAGTATAACATATATGAATGGTTTGTATCTTTACTTATACAGATGCCAACTGACTTTCAAAATGGGAGCTATAAAATGTTACTTATTCAAAATTTTCCAACCATAGATGTCAGGAATTATATAGAAACACTGTACTTTCTGTTTTGATTTGGTATTTTTTAGGAATGAGCATCTATAGTGAGTAATAGTGCCCCCCCCAAAAAAGGTAAGTCTGTGTCCTGGAAACTGTGAATGTGATCTTATTTGGAAAAGGGGTCTTTGCAGTTATAATTACATTAAGGATCTAGAGATGAGGAGATCATCCTGGATTAGGGTAGATCCTAAATCCAATGACATGTCCTTATAAGAAAAAAGAAAGGGAGATAACACACAGAAAAGAAGGCCATGTGACGTAGCGGGTAGATTGGGGTACGCAGACACAAAGTGCAGTCAGCCACCAGAAGCTGGAAGAACCAAGAGGATTTTCCCCTAAAGCCTTCACAGGGAGCATAGCCTACTGACACCTTGATTTTGAACTTCTGTCATCCAGAACTGTGAAAGAATAAGTTTATGGAATTTTAAGCCACTGGGTTTGTGGTAATTTGTTACTGCAGCCCCACGAAACTAATATAGTATTCATCTGAGCTTTAGGGATTTTTGTTTTTGTTTAAAGAATAAAAGATATGATGAATACATACTAGCATTGAATATTGTATTTAATGAATAGAAAGAAGAGTGAAGACTTAGACATTATCATGAGAAAGTCATGTGATTTTGCAGAGTCCCAGGTTTGAAATCAGATGATCTGAGTTCCAGTTCTAACTTTTTGAAATGGACAAATCTTTTAACCATTAAAAAAGTCAGTTTTCTCATCTACAAAAGGGAAATTACATAAATTCATGCCAAACTGGGCATTGCTTTATGAATCAAATGAAGTTGTTGATGTAAAGATCAGTAACTCATCAGATAAAGGAAGGTTTATCTGTAAAGGAAACTTTAATTATGGCAAAGGTAGACATCACCATAAATAAAAATTAACCCTAGACCATCCATTTTAAATGAAAAATATTAAAGCACTTTTCATTCAAAATGGACTTCATTTTGTGGAATTCTTAGATTTGCAGCAAAAGGACAAAACAGCCTAAGCATTGGGAAAGCAAAAATCTTGCCTTCTTCTGAGAAATGTCTACTGACTTCAGACATTTCATTTCTGTTTATTATTTTTGATTGTATCTGAAGAGTGTAAAATAACTAGTAACAACAACAACAAAAAAACACCACAGGTTTTTGGTCAGAGACTCAAGAAAAATGCAGTGCAGTGAAAAAAAATACTCTAAAAGCTGGTTAAAATTTTTCTAAGTTTCATCTCCTACTATTCAGTCTAGAAGAGTCATTATTATAAAATAATTATATTTCAAGAATAATACTACCTTATTCCTAAGGCTTCCCTTCTGTAACTAATTTCAAATATGCTAAAGAAAATTAACCCCTATATTTTCATTTTACATCACAAATATTGTTTTCATTTTATAGATGAGCCAGAGAGGACACCACAAATCACGGACTCAAGTGAAAATAAAACTTTATCATTTAGCTTTGAGGTAACAAAGTAACAGTGATAGGTGTGTGTATGTGGGGGGTGGGAGCTGTGAGATCTGATTAGATATACTTTTTTTAAGTTTATTTTGGGTTCAGACTACCCTGTAATCTAACCAAGTTTCCACTTGTCTTCCTTCCTCCCTAAATCCTCTGGAACTCTAACCCCGTGATTAGTAAACCTCCTCTATACCATCAGCCTCTTCTTTGAGTAGTCCCTTCACTACATTTTTGTAAAATTTGGCAGCCCCCTC
This sequence comes from Plecturocebus donacophilus, assembly GCA_004027715.1. Classification (NCBI taxonomy): domain Eukaryota; kingdom Metazoa; phylum Chordata; class Mammalia; order Primates; family Pitheciidae; genus Plecturocebus; species Plecturocebus donacophilus. The sequence continues at coordinate 28,947 of PVKP010016544.1, forward strand.
AATCATCCTTTTCTCTGGAAAATATGTCAAAGAGAGACTGTATTTCCTTTCATATCTCATTATTTCAAGGTCAGGAGGTGGGGTAAATATGAACTTTGGTTTCCAATTGCTGTTTTATGACTTTATTTCCTTCCTTTTCCAAACCTCAACTTTTTTTTTAAAGCTGATGGTATTCTTCTCTACCATTTATAGCAGTAAAAAAAAGTGTTTTTACTGCTTTCAGCTACTAACAATCATGAAGGCTTTGTTTCTCATTCAATCCATTAGTTTTTAGTTCTGCTGCTTGCATTTTCAGAAGTTTCAACCTCTACATAAGTGATCCAGTCAACTAATTTTTAAAAGTATTCTTTTACATCACCTTCAAAATACTTTTTCTCACTCTCACTTTAGTTTCTAACTTCCATGACCAAACTTTGGAATTTGTCATTAGTAGTCACTGCTTCCCCTCCAAAATCTTTGATTTCAAGTATCACATTCTTTTTTTTAAATATTTTTTTATTTCAATAGTTTTTTGGGAACAAATGGTTTTTGGTTACATAGATAAATTCTTTAGTGGTGATTTCTAAGATTTTGGTGCACCCATCACCTGAGCCGGGTACACTGTCTCCTGTAGTCTTTTATCTCTCACTCCCTCCCACCTCTACCCCCGAGTCCCCAAAGTACATTGTATCATTCTTACGCTTTTGCTTCCTCAGAGCTTACCTTCCACTTATAGGTGAGAGCATACAATATTTGATTTTCCATTCCTGACTTACTTCACTTAGAATAATGGTCTCCAACTCCATCCAGGTTGCTGTGAAAGCCATTATTTTTTTCCTTTTTATGGCTCCATAGTATTCTAGGTGTACATATACCAACCACATTTTCTTTATCCACTCATTGGTTAATGAGCATTTAGGCTGGCTTCATAGTTTTGCAATTGAGAAATGTGGTGCTAAAATCACGCATGTGCAAGTGTTTTTTTCACATAATGACTTCTTTTACTCTGGGTATATACCCAATAGTTGGATTGTTAGATCAAATGGTAGTTCTACTTTTAGTTCTTAAAGGAATCTCCATACTGTTTTCCATAGTGGTTGTATTAGTTTACATTCCCACCTCAGTTTTGTAAAACTATTCCCTTTTTACCACATCCAAATCAACATCTATAATTTTTGATTTTTATATTATGGCCATTTTTGCAGGAGTAAGAGGGTATTTCATTGTGGTATTTGATTTTTATTTCCATGATTATTAGTGATGTTGAACATTTTTCATATGTTTGTTGGGCATTTGAATATCTTCTTTTGAGGCTTGTCTATTCATGTCCTTAGTCCACTTTTGATTGCATTATTTGTTTCTTTCTTGCAACTTGTTTGAGTTCCTTGCAGATTCTGGTCATTAGTCCTTTGTAGAAAGCACAGCTTGTGAATATTTTCTCCCATTCTGTGGGTTTTCCGTTACTCTGCTGATGATTTCCCTCATTTTGCAGAAGCTTTTAAATTTAATTAGATCCCATTTTTGTTGTTGTTATTGTTGCATTTACTTTTGCATTCTTGGTCATGAACTCTTTGCCTAAGCCAATGTCTAGAAGGGTTTTTCCAACATTATCTTCTAGAATTTTTATGTTTTCAGGTGTTAGATTTAAGTCTTTAGTCGATCTCAAGTTTTTATGTGTACTGAGAGATGAAGATCCAATTTTGTTCTACATGTGGCTTGCCAATCTTTTGAGCACCATTTGTCGAATAAGGTGTCCTTTCATCACTTTATGTTTTCATTTGTTTGTCTAAGATTAGTTGGTTGGAAGTATTTGGCTTTATTTCTGGGTTCTCTGTTCTGTTTCATTGGTCTACATGCCTATTTTTACAACATTACCATGCTGTTTTGGTAACTATCGCCTTGTAGTATAGTTTGAAGTCGGGTGCCATGATGCCTTCAAGTTTGTTCTTGCTTAGTCTTGCTTTGGCTATATGGACTCTTTTTTGGTTCCATATGAATTTTAGAATTATTTTGCTAGTTCTGTGAGGAATAGTGATGCTACTTTGGGAATTGCATTGAATTTGTAGATTGCTTTGGCAATATGGACATTTTTACAATATTGATTCTACCCATCCATGAACATGGGTTGTGTTTCCATTTGTTTGTGTCATTGATGATTTGTTTTAGCAATGTTTTGTAGTTTTCCTTGTAGAGATCTTTCACTTCCTTGGTTTGGTATATTCACCAGTGTTTTAATTTTTTGTAGCTATTGTAAAAGAGACTGAGTTCTACATTTGTTTTTCAGCTTGGTCTTTGTTAATGTATAGCAGTGTTACTGATTTGTGTACATTGATTTTGTATCCTGAAACTTTACTGAATTCATTGATCAGATCTAGGAGCTTTTTGGATGACTCATTAGGGTTTTCTAGCTATATGGTCATATCATCAGTGAACAGCAACAATTTCACTTCCTGTTTATCAGTTTGCATGCCCTTTATTTCTTTCTGTTGTCTGATTACTCTGGCTAGGATTACCAGTACAATGTTGAATAGAAGTGGTGAAAGTGGGCATCCTTGTCTTTTCCAGTTCTCAGGGGGAATCCTTTCAACTTTTCTTTGCTCAGTATAATGTTGGCCGTGGGTTTGTCATAGATGTCTTTTATTACCTTGAGGCATGCCCCTTCTATGCCAGTTTTGCTGAGGGTTATAATGATAAAGGAATGCTGGATTTTGTCAAAATGAATATTCTTTGTCTACTGAGATAATCATATGCTTTTGTTTTTCATTATGTTTATGTGACCTATTACATTTAAAGTCTTGTGTAGGTTAAACCATTTCCACATCACTGGTATAAAACCCATTTGTGGTTGACTATCTTTTTGATATGCTGTTGGATTTGGTTAGCTAGTATTTTGTTGAGGATTTTTGCACTGGTGTTCTTCAGGGATATTGGCCTATTGGTCTATAGTTTTATTGTTATGTTCTTTCCTGGTTTTTGTATTAGGGTGATAGTGGCTTCATAGGATGATTTAGGGAGGATTTGCTTTTTTATTTGGAAATGGTTTCAGTAAGATTGGTACCAATTCTTCTTTGAATGTCTGATAGAATTCAGCTGTGAATCCAACTGGTCCAGGTCCTGTTTTTTTTTCTGGGGGTGTGGGCTGAGCAGGTGTTTGTTTGTTTTCTGTTTCAATCTTGCTACTTGTTATTGGTATGGTCAGGGTTTGTATTTCTTCCTGATTTAATCTAGGGAGGTTATGTATTTCTAGGAATTTATTCATCCTCTCTAAATTTCTAGTTTCTGCACATAAAGAAATAGTCTTTTGTATTTCTGTGGTATCAGTGGTAATATCTCCCATTTTATTTCTTTATTATTATTATTATACTTTAAGTTCTGGGGTACATGTGCAGAGGATGCAGGTTTGTTACATAGGTATACACATGCCATGGTGGTTTGCTGCATCCATCACCCTGTCATCTACATTAGGTATTTCTCCTAATGCTATCCCTCCCCTATCCCCCAATCCTGTGCTATCCCTCCTCAGGCCCCCCACCCCATAACAGGCCCTAATGTGTGATGTTCCCCTTCCTGTGTCCATGTGTTTTCATTGTTCAACAGTCACTTATAGTGAGAACATGCAGTGTTTGGTTTTCTGTTCTTGTGTCAGTTTGCTGAGAATGATGGTTTCCAGCTTTATCCATGTCCCTATAAAGGACATGATATCATCCATTTTTATGGCTGCATAGTATTCCATGGTATATATGTGCCACATTTTCTTTATCTAGTCTATCATTGATGAGCATTTGGGTTGGTTCCAAGTCTTTGCTATTGTGAACAGTGTTGCAATAAACGTATGTGTGCATGTGTCTTTATAATAGAATATTTATAGTCCTTTGAGTATTTACCCAGTAATGGAATTGCTGGGTCAAATGGTATTTCCAGTTATAGATCTTTGAGGAATTGCCACACTGTCTTCCACATGGCTGAACTAATTTACATTCTCACCAACAGTGTAAAAACCTTCCTATTTCTCCACATCCTCTCCAGCATCTGTTGTTTCCTGATTTTTTAATGATCACCATTCTAACTGGTGTAAGGTGGTATCTCAATTAGTTTTAATTTGCATTTCTTTAATGACCAGTGATGATGAGCATTTTTTCATATGTTTGTTGGCCTCATAAGTGTCTTCTTTTGAGAAGTGTCTGTTCATATCCTTTGCCCATTTTTGGATGGGGTTGTTTGGTCTTTTTCTTGTTAATTTGTTTAAGTTCTTTGTAGATTCTGGATATTAGCCCTTTGTCAGATGGGTAGATTGTGAAATTTTTTTCCCATTCTGTTGATTGCCAATTCACTCTAATGATAGTTTCTTTTGCTGTGCAGAAGCTTTTTAGTTTAATTAGATCTCATTTGTCTATTCTGGCTTTCGTTGCTATTGCTTTTGGTGTTTTAGTCATGAAGTCCTTGCCCATGCCTATGTCCTGAATGGTTTTGCCTGGGTTTTCTTCTAGGGTTTTTATGGTTTTAGGTCTTATGTTTAAATCTTTAATCTATCTGGAGTTAATTTTTGCATAAGGTGTAAGGAAGGGATCCAGTTTCAGCTTTCTGCACATAGCTAGCCATTACCAACACCATTTATTAAATAGGGAATCCTTTCCCTGTTGCTTGTTTTTGTCAGGTTTGTCAAAGATCAGATGGATGTAGATGTGTGGAATTATTTCAGAGGCATCTGTTCTGTTCCATTGATCTATATCTCTGTTTTGGTACCATGGCTATGCTGTTTTGATTACTGTAGCTTTGTAATATAGTTTAAAGTCAGGTAGCGTGATGCCTTTAGCTTTTGTTTGTTTGTTTGTTTTTGTTTTTGTTTTTGCTTAGGATTGGCTATGTGGGGTCATTAGGCATTAGGGCAGTATGGTCATTTTCACAATATTGATTCTTCCTAACCATAAGCATGGAATGTTTTTCCATCTGTTTGTGTCCTCTCTTATTTCCTTGAGTAGCACTTTGTAGTTCTCCTTGAAGAGGTCCTTCACATCCCTTGTTAGTTGTATTCCTAGATATTTTATTCTCTTTGTAGCAATTGTGAATGGGAGTTTACTCATGATTTGGCTGTCTGTCTGTTACTGGTGTATAGGATTGCTTGTGATTTTTGGTGCTCTACGCTTTCAAAGAAACTTCTCTAGTAACAAACTATAGAAACGATTCCTGAAAGTATAGTCGTCTCCTATTTTATTTCTAAGTAAGCTTCTTTAGATCATCTCTCTTCTTGGTTAATCTCACTAATGGTCTATCAATTTTATTTATCTTTTCAAAGAAGCTACTTTTTGTTTCATTTATCTTAAATTTGTTTGTTTGTTTCAGTTTCATTAGGTTCTGCTCTGATCTTTGTTATTTCTTTTCTTCTGCTGGGTGTGGATTTGGTTTGTTTTTTCTCTACTTCCTTGAGGTGTGACTTTAGATTTTCTATTTGCACTCTTTCAGATTTTTTGCTTTAGGCATTTAATGCAATTAACTTTCCTCTTACCACTGCTTTTACTATATCCCAGAGGCTTTGGTAAGTTGTGTCACTCTTATTGTTCAGCTACAAGAATTTTTAAATCTCCTTCTTGATTTCATTGTTGACCCAAAGATTATTCAAGAGCAGATCACCTAATTGCCATGTATTTGTATAGTTTTAAGCATTCCTTTTGTAGTTAATTTCTAGTTTTATTCCACTGTGATCTAAAAGGATACTTGATATAACTTCAATTTTTTAAGTGTATTGAGACTTGCTTTGTGATCTGTCATATGGTCTGTCTTGGAGAATGTTCCATGTGCTGATGAAAAGAATGTATATTCGGGCCAGGAGCAGTGGCTCTTGTCTGTAATCCCAGCACTTTGGGAGGCCAAGGCCAGCAGATAGCTTGAGCTCAGTAGTTCAAGACCAGTCTGGCCAACATGGTGAATCCCTGTTTCTACCAAAAATACAAAAAAAAAAAAATTAGCTGGGCGTGGTGATGCACACCTGTAAAACTAACTACTAGGGAGGCTGAGGTGGGAGGATCACTTGAACTTGGGAGGTGGATGTTGCAGTGAGCTGAGATCACGACACTGCACTCCAGCCTGGGTGACCCCCTCTAAAAAATAATAATGTATATTCTGCAGTTGTTGGGTAGAATGTTCTGTAAATATCTGTGAAGTCAATTTGTTCTAGGGTATAGTTTTAAGTTCATTGCTTCTTTGATGACTTTCTGCCCTGTCTAGTGCTGTCAGTGGAGTTTTGAAGTCCCCCAGTATCATTGTGTTGCTGTCTATCTCATTTCTTATGTCTAGTAGTAATCATTTTATAAATTTGACAACTCCAGTGTTAGGTGCATGTATATTTAGAATTGCAATATTTTTTCTGTTGGACTAATCTTTTTATCATTAAGTACATTTCCTCTTTGTCTTTTCAAGCATCCTGTTTTTTGACCACCATCTCCTATTCTAGCTGACTCACAAGATTCTTTACAAAGGTAGGCAAAACCTGTGAGTTTTGTTTTTGGATCGTGTCCCTGGATACCAAGCCATGGCCAAACTCAGAAATGCTTTGTTTTTTGAATGTATTTTTCATTTGTACAAATTTATGGGGTTCATGAAAACATTTTATTATATGTATATAGTGGATAGTGATCAATTCAGGTTATTTAGGGTGTTTTTCACCTGAGTACAATACATTTTTATTATGTCTAGTCACCCTACTCTGCAATCAAACATTGAATATATACCTTCTGTCTTACTGTACTTTAATCCACTTGGCTTTATCTTTTTCTTCCTGCCTACTCATCCTTCGCAGTCTCTCGTTATCTGTCTTTCCAGTCTCTACATCCATGTGATCAAATTTTTTAGTCCCACATAAGTGAGAACATGTTACATTTGTCTTTTTGTGTCTGGCTTAATTCACTTAAGATAACAACCTCTTGATCAATCCATGTTGCTGAAAATGACAAGATTTCATTCATTATAATCTATTCCATTGTGCATATGTAATACATTTGCTTTATCCATTAATCTGTTGATGAACACTTAAAATGATTCTATATCTTTGCTGTTGTGAATAGTGCTGCAATAGATATGCAAGTGCAGGTATCCCTTTAGTACATCGAGGTTTTTTTTCCTTTGAGTAGATATCCCATAGGAGATTGTTGAATCAAATGGTAATTTAGCTTTTTTTTTTTTTTTGAGAATTCTCCATACTGTTTTCCATAGTGGCTGTAGTAGTTTACCTTTTCAACAACTTTATGTAACAGTTCCCTTTCTTCAGCATCCTTGCCAAAATGTGTTATTTTTTGTCTTTTCAATAACAGCCATTCTAACTGGAGTAAGATGATATCTCATTGTGGATTTGATTTGCATTTCTCTAATGAGTAGTGTTGTTCAGTATTTTTTCTCATATACATGTTGGTCATTTGTGTTTTTCTGAGAAATGTCTATCCATTTCTTTAGCTTACTTTTTAATTTTTTTTTTTCCTGTTGAGTAGTTTGAATTCCTTTTATATTCTGGGCATTAGTCCCTTGTTAGTTGAATAGTTTGCAGACATTTTCTTTTATTCAATAGATTGTCTTGTGACTATGTTGTTTCCGTTGTCATACAGAGCTTTTTAGTTTAATCTCATTTGTCTATTTTTGTTTTTGATGCCTTTGCTTTTGAGGTCTTAATCATAAATTCTTTGCCAAGACTATAGTCTTGGAAAGTTCCCCTAGGTTTTTTTCTAGCATTTTCATAGTTTTGGCTCTTATGTTTAAGTTTCCACCCCATTTTGAATTGATTTCTGTATATGGTAAGGGATATGGGACCAGTTTTATTCTTCTGCATATGACTATCCAATTTACCTAGAATCATTTATGGAAGATGGGGTCTTTCCACAATGAACATTCTTGCTGGCTTTGTTGAAGATCAGCTGGCCTAAATGCATTACTTTATTTTCTGATTCTCTATTCTGTTTAATGTCTATGTGTCTATTCTTAAGATCTTTGATATTTATGCTTTCTATTCTTATTTCTCACAGTCTCTCCCATGGTCATCTGGCCAAGTAAATTGGAAATTGACACATTTTTACGGGGGAAAGTCTCTAATGTTTTGCTTTTAATTGTATATTTTTTCTTACCTTCAAGATTTCCACATTGGATAGAAGGGCAGCCAAAAATGTCTGAGAAAAAATATAAAAACATTTTCTTTATGAACCTGTTCTTATGTTCTACATATGTTTAACTCTTTTCAATTTAAAACCACTGATGGTATAATAGAAATATAATAGCAATGATACATACGTAAAGTCATAGTTTTTGTCTGTTTAAAGAGTTTCTGTTTAAAAGGAAACTGTTGTCATATAACACTACAGTTTCTTGTTTGAAAATTGTATTTCTTATGCTGAAAACTGCCAAGAAATAAAATAATGTGTAACTAGGGAAATATTGTTTCCATAGTGAAAAAAAAAAGCACAGATCTTAAAATGTTGAAAACCCAGCACTTTCACATTAACTTTAAAATCTGCAACAAAAAAATTATGTAAGTACCTGTCAAAGAATGGGATAAAAACATTTAAGATTATTGGTAGAAGAAAAGTCTGAGAATAAAAATCAATTCATTTTTATTCTATTTCCATTTGTTAATTTTCCATTCACTTTTCCCACCAACCTCTTTTAATTTTACCTTATCTGTGTTACATTTTAATATGTATAGTAGGATATTCAAAGATTAAATTAATATAAATATAGAGAAAAGGCCATAATTTGGTTTATCACAAACAAAATATAAGTATGATATGTCTTCACTCAGATTGCCAAATAGTTGCATCAGTGCTCATATGCTTTCCTTTGACTGAGTCTACATTTTTAAGAGCTTTCTACTTCAAAACTGATATAATTAAATAAATATAAATGTAGAGAGGTTTTGTACATTTTCAGAGAAACACGAAAAGAATACATAAAACTTTACATGGCTTATACATTCTTATTGACTAATGTCCTCATCAATCTGCCAAATTATCCAAATGGTTAGGTCCAGAAGATATAAGCATCTGTCAGAATAAGTTGACACTGTCCATTTACTTAATTATCAGAATTCTTCTTCTTCAGTTTCTGTTTGGTACTTGTTTTGAAAAGGCTTATTCAGTTGTAAATAATAGTAAAAATCAATTTAGATACTTGTTAGCAGAAAAAAAATATAAGGATAGATTCAGATATGGCTAGGCCCTAGACCTCAAACTACATAATCAACTATTTTTCTTTCTCCTCCCACCCCCTTTAAGCACTGCCCCTCAGTCTTATATATCTTCTCTTTGGCTTTATTCATGGTTCCCTCTCGAAAATTCTAGGCTTATACTATCTTAGGTTTGGCAATCTGATTGGAAATTTCTAGTGCTTTTCCAAATAGTTAACAGAGTTTTAAGATTAATTCTGATTCACAGGAGTGCAGCCACATGCTTATCCATGAGCCAGCCTCTATGGCCAGAAGATAAAATGTTCTCATTAACTAGGCCTGAGTTATGGGTCAATTTCTGGAGCCAGGGGGCTGGGTTCAAATTTAATCTTGAAAAATATGGACCAAGAATGGCAGATAGGAGTTACCTGATTTCAAATCTGGATGCAATTATTTAAAAGGAGAGGTTAGACAGGCAGAATGCAATGTTGCATATTATGGAACTCAACTGTAGGCAGCAACAGAATTGTTCATTTTATAGCTGTAGACCCTTATATATGTCCAAAATGCTTGATTCATTGATCCCACTCTCTAAAATAGTGGTGGAAACTCTGCAATTGCTTAGCATGAGTTCTCCAACCAAATACTTACCAATTTTGTTTACAAAAGTTCAGTTTCCAATCAAGTAGAAAGATAAGAAGAAAAAAAAAAAAGAGAAAAGACTATTCAAATTGGTCAGAGTTTTATTGGGTAGGAGAAACGGTGGTGTTGGTTGATTGGGTCAAGGATAAAACAGAATGTTTTCTGAGAAACTTTGAACACCTAATCATTGACTGTTTTCCCCCACTTTCAAATCCTCAAGAATTTTGTGTAGACAGTGTTTCTCCACAAACACCTAATAAAAAAGGAAATAGGAAGGAGAGGTAGTGAATTTTAAATAGATTTTTGAGCTGCCACCTGGTTTTTATTAAACTCACACTCTGATATTCATTAGCCTGCCTTGATGTCTTTTAGTTCTTGTGAACATAAGATAGTGCTTATTTTAATGACTACTGAAAATAGGCTTGGATTTGAAGTCAGTAATAGTTTTGAATTGCTTAAGTTGAATCTCATATCTTTTCTGAAAACAATTAAGATTTGCTCAGTTTGGCCCTTTGCCATGTATATGAACCTGTAGATTATGGTTACAAAGAGATGCAGAAATAACATACTAAAGTAAAAAAAAAAATCTTTGAATGTGTCATATTCCTCCCTCCATGCAAAAGAACAATTTTGGTCATTTTGCATAAATTGTACTTTTACAGTTTATAATGACTGCATGCACAGTCTTCATATTGAATAATAATTTATGTGATAAATATCCTAGGTATAGCTAATATTTTAATGATATAAAATTTCTTATTTCTTTTTCAATCTGGTTTGCTTGTAAAGCATATTAATTATATCAAAAATTAAATTCTAAAACTTGGATTTTAAAAATAATCCCCAATTCAATTGGGGTATTGTATATAATTAGAACATATTCATTGAAATAATATAGTTTTACAAGAGTTTGATTGAGTGCTACAATCGGGTTATATTTAAGGTGTGATCAAAATGTAGAATATGAAAGGGAGGGGACCTAGTCAAGGAAGTGCTTAAAGAACAGGGACAAGCTCTCTGGACAAGAAGGTGGGAAAGAGTAGTTCCAGAAAGAAGAAATGTCAAAGAGAGAGGAATTGAGCCACTGAATAGCTTAAGATGCCTTGAAAACCCTTAGAATGGGCTCTAGGGCTGAAGAGTAAATGAGGTAACACTGAGGGAGCAATTGAAGAGTGCTGAAGGTAAAATGAGGCAGGCAGGGCCAGGACTCAGCGAAAGCTGTTGCTGTAGTTTGGATGTTTGTTCTCCCAAAGTTCATGTTATTAATACCATCTGATTCCAGTGTTGGAAGTGGGGCCTAATGGGAAATATTTGAGTCACAGTGGTACATCGCTCGTGAGTAGATGAATGCCCTCCCTGAAAGAAGGGTGGTGAGCGAGTTTTCGCTCTCAGTTCCTGACAGAGCTGGTTGCTGAAGGGTCCAGTACCTCCCTTCCCTCTCTCTTACTTCCTCTCTCACTCTGTGATCTCCATACACCGGCTCCTCTTCACCCTCTGCCAGAGTGAAAGCAGCCCAAGATCCTCACCTGATGCACATGCTGGCGCCATGCTTCTCGAACGGTCAGCAGAACTGTGAGACAAATAAACCTCTTTTCTTCATACATAACGAGGCTTCGGGTATTCCTTGTAGCAACACAGACAGACTGGTAGGCTATGATTTAACCCATTTTATTTTCTTAGAGAGATGAATAATGAGAGAGGTATGTTGACTATAAATCTCTGAATAATATGATCATATCCTCTCCCTCCCTTCTCAGGGCTATTAATGGTACTTTTTTCTTTGGACAAAATAAAGTCTAAGCCCTGAGCTCAAAGTGAATTCCTTCTGTTCCCCTTTATGTTCCCTCAGGCACAGCGTGCTCCTCAACTTACTGCTTCTCCAGCAATACTAGATTTATGTTGTTCTGCACCCTCTGCCTAGAATACTTTCCTCCTCATTTCTGCCTATCAAATCCATACCCAGTTCTAAAGACAAATGTCACCTTCTCCATAAAGGTTTTGCTAATTTTGACTACATCTTCATCTTGCCTCACAGGGAAAACATGTTCCTTCTCAGTTATGCTTCTAAACCACTTTCTTTTTTCTCTCTTTCTCATGGCATTTTAAATTTTCTTCCTTGAATTATGAATATATATATGTATATATACATGCACATCGATAATACACAACATATGTAGATAAACGTCCATAATAATATATATTTGTGTGGCATGTATATACGTGTGTATGTATTTAAATCCCATTACTAAATTTTAAGATTCTAGGCAACAGGGATTGTCCATACATTTTGATTCTTCTTTTAGCAGCATTTAGCACAGTGCTTTGTACTTAGCTCTAGTTGAGAGAGGCAGGGGACACTGTGTCATTGGGAGCGAGCATACACAGATATGCTTTACAAGCAGATTTTTCAGGGAGATCACCAACCTGAAAGAGCCAGTTCAGGTTTCTCAGAATGACGTGAAATACATCAATTAGTAAGGCAGTTTTGAAGTTACTTTTGAGCAGTGGCCAGTACAAAACAATGGACCTTTGTAAACCATTTTTTGAATTGCAAACCCTTCAGAGTTTGCTTTAAAGAAAGGTCTCACTTGGGTAAGAATTTATTTGGTCCAATGGGGTGAGAAAAAGTATATAATAGAGCTAATGGCTTTAAGTAACTGTTACTTCACCTTTGAAAACCTTGATGAATCTAATGTGGTTATTTCTGGATGAATTAGTAAAATTTGATCAAGCCAAGTGTCTATACATCTCAAATTTTATTACGCATTGCCCACATTTTCTTGGGTTGCTGAAGTTCATAATATATTTTATCTTTTAAGCCTATAAGGTATATTTCCGTGTCTCTACTGGTGCCAGAAGAAAAAGTGCTTTGGCAGTAACGTTCAATGGAAAATCCATTCTCGGATATGCTAGGACACAGCAGACACATGGGGCATGTGTGAGTTTAACAGACAGATTTAGTGGGCTGTTCAGCAGCTCAGAGATTAAGAAGTTGAACTCAGTAGTTTCATAGACGCTGACGTTATTCGACTTCTGGTAAAAAGCATTGCATATGTTAAAAGTCTGGTCCATTTTTTACCATGTATGGTAATTTAGACACTTTAATTTTCAGCAGTGCTATATAATCATTACTGTATTCTCTGAACACTTGGAAAAATTTATCAGAAGAAAAACATCCAACCTGTTCAAATATTTTCTTCCACAAAACAACACAATTTTATAAATTCCATTAATTAAAATATTAAAGAGAGCAAAGCTTTTATTATTACTCTGAAAACTGTTCACTTTGATTTTTGAAAATAAATGTTTTTGAACAACTGTTGGGGACACATTATCAAAGTTCTATATTGTCAAGAAATGTCACTGGTCCTTCTGCCTGATGGGATGTCAGTTGCTATGCCAGTTTCCTCAGACACAACAGCTTCCACCTCCTTTCCTTGGTCTTCATGCCCTTTCTGCTTTCTAATTTTCCGTCCTTTTATTATTTTATTCTTCTGCTCTTCTGATTTAACTCATTTTCCTCTCCTCTTCTTCCTACTCTGACCTGAGTCAAGGACAGTGAAATATTGCTTATATGAATTCTGTTGGAAATTTTGAAAAGCAAAGTTTTTTTCACATTTCATTTTTTTTCTCTCCTTCCCTTTCCATGCTTCCTTCAACTGTTCCTTTATTTCTTTCCTTCCTTCTTCTTGATTTTTAAGAAAATCTGGTAATATTCTTTATAGATTTAATAATTTAAGTCAGAAGAAACCTGACTGAAACCCAATAAAAATTATGGAAAGAAAGAATTTGCTTTCAAACATTATTTAAAATACATGTAATCTGAATATTTTAATTTCTTTGGTTTTCTTGAGGTTGGAGAGAAAAGCTTTCATTCAATGTTTGAACCCTTTGATACGAGATTTTCTCCTTTCTTACCACTGGTGGATAATTCTAATAACTCATTTGATGGAAATGCGCTAGTCTCCACAAGAAGGACCTTCCTTTCTTATATTGAGGTACAATGTGCGTTTGTCTCCTGTCTCGGAATCCCATTTTTCCTGCTTTGCTTCCTGTAGCCACTTAGAAGAGGCATTTTTTAAAAATAAGAAAGCACTTCAGATGTTTTTAATATTCCATTGTACAATGTCCTGGAAGGGTGCACTAAAACTGTTTTCAAACGACAACTTTTGTGAAGTGAGATTAACTAAAGAGAAAGGATGGGGATAAGAGAGTTAATTCTAGACGTTAAGACTGGCACTGGATTGAAAATATTCATGTATTAATTTAATAGTAGTAATAATTATTATTTTAAAATAACATTATGTCCTCTTTGAATCTCCTCTTAATAATGTAAATGTTTATAGCCAAATTTTTTTTCTCAAATAATTATTTTTAGGTCCTACGTCTGTCTTTTTATTTCCTCTGCTCATGGCACTATCCTTTTGAAAGATATTTGAGAGTGGCAGCCCAATAGAACCAAAACGTTGAATTTATTTAGTGGTGATTTAGTTGTGAGTATGTGTATTGGTCTCTAAATATATATTCATATGCATAGATTAGACACTGTTTTGTCTAAAAAAACAACCCTTAGTTTAGCATATAGAACTTAATAGATATGTAGAAAAAAAAATTACAGACACTAAAAAAGGAAGAAAAAAGAATTTTAATATAAAAAAACCATAAATATGTTATTTTCCACAAAGGACAGAAATGACATGATCTTTATTTTTGTGTCATGGGTTTTCCTACCTGTCTTAACTACTGAGAAATAATCTGGCATATTACTTTTCTAACTAACAGGTCAAAAAACATGTATTGAATGGTATTTATTATTTTTCAAGTAACAGTTTTTTGTATTGTCTTTGTAATACAAATTTCTACTTTTCTTAGGAAACATCTCATTTGTTTAATGTTACTACTTAAATTTTTCAATTTTCTCTTTAATCATGTTGAAATGTCTAAAATTGTAGTATCCTAGGGAGTCAAGAAAGTGCTTTCTTTCCAACCCCCTCCACACAGAAGACTAATGTTTTGTGATAAAATATGGCAAATGTAGAGTATTTATAAAAGCAATGTGAGAAAAGTAATGTGAGTCACAAAGGTAAAGAACAACGATACCCTGTCAGCTCAGGGTAGGGAATCAATATCTTCATAGGATAATGACACTTAAGTAAGCAACGTCTTGGATCTGGAGAAAGGGTGTTTTATGGCAGAATCTTGCAAGGCATGGCTTTTGTGCTATTGTTGACTCTGTGAGTAAGTTCTCTGAGTCAACTCATGACAAGTCGAGATGGAATCTTGTGAAAGGGCACAATGGAATGGCCTCAGAGAAGTTGTTGATGAAGTAACTCTGAATCTTGAGTTTTGGTTCCAGTTCTAGCCCTGAAACTTATTACCCGAGTGTCAGTTAACCTTTCTGTGCTCCAGTTTCTTCATCCTATAAATGAGAATATTAAACTGCATCAGTAGGAGGCTTCATGGCTTTGACCTTTTGTGGTTCTAGAGAATCACTGTAGAAAATCTGAAGGACTACATCCAAGAGGAAAACAAGACAAAATATTCTGTGTTGGGACACCAGCTGGCTTTTGGGTTATCAACGTTTTCTGAAAATATCTGTCATCGTAGGAAAAGGCTTACATCAAGTAATATGTAAAGTGATTAGAGATCAGCTATGTCAACAGTTCAGAGCACTGGATCATTCCTGTCTCTTTCCAACTAATTAAGTATAATCTACTGTAATGTGGTTCAACCTGAAAAATTTTTCTTACAGCATCTGCAGAAAAATGTAGACAGAAGAGTTAAAAATGATTAGCCTATAAATATTTAGTATTAAAAATGAATAAAAACAGTTCTAAATATCCAGTAATTCAATATGCTGTTTTAAAAATAATTGGAAATTGTCAATTATTTTTAAAACAAAATGGGGCATTGATTCTTAGTGGGTTTGTTTTAAAATGCATAGCATTTTACATTCACTTCAGCATTTCCACTAATTTAGTTTCATTATTAGTAAGAAAGCTGATATACATTATGCATGGAAGTAGTAACTAACAAAGGAAGTAACGTATAGAATCACCCTCCCTCCATTATGATTCAAAAATAGTATGCTGCAAAATAAAATGCTTCCAAATATAACTTTTTCATATTATTAAACAAGAGACATTCTTATTTTTGTAGCTGAATTCTATGGGCTATGGAAGAATTTTAGGAAAAAATAAGGTTATGAGATGCTTGGGATATAATCAACCTTTGTATTTTCAAATTAAAGTTAACAGTAATTAGCAAGTTAAATTTATTGAAGCTAAGTTTATAAATGTTGACAGGGAAATCTATTTTCTACAAAACTCTTGTAGAAAATTGAAAGATTGAGGAATTATACTTATTAAGAAAGCAAATTCAAATAAACATAATTAAATAAGTGACTTGATGGACAAAGATCCGAATTGTAGGGGACAGTTTTTTATAATTAAAATTTGTTTCTTCATTTAACCTACAGAATAATACAACTAATTTTATCATTTTATGTTATTAGCAAATTCTTCATAATAGACATTATTCTGAACTAAGTGTTGAAGAATTTGCTGTGACTTGGTTTACATCCTTCCCCACCCTCACAGTTTAAATAAGGCTGACAAGCTCATGAGATTAGACATTCCCATAAGACTGTAAGAGCTTCCTGGCTTTATGCTGGCCAGAAATAACAGCAGAGTGGTTTTTTTTTTTAATAATCTTACTTTTGCTCAAAAACAGGAAGGGAGAGGCATGTTAAATTAAATTTCTTATAAGATGAACAGAACCAAAAAGAAAATAGAGCAGTATCCTTTCAGTTTTGGGAAAGTTAAAATGGACTCTGATTATTCAGATTATTTACTTATTTATTTTTGAATAGAAAAAGTATCCTGATATGCTCTTAAAATGTTATAAATTTTTTACTTTTTTTCCCTGAAACTGAGCTACTAAACTAAGGTGACAATATTTATTTCACTTCTCTGCCTTACTTAGAAAACATACTTTGTTGGACAGATACATATTGTCTGCTCACATCAATTCTTAAGATCAGGTGCAATATTTGTGCAATATGAAAATTTTTCTAATCTTTCCTAGGATTGAATAGTTATTAATACTTTTTAATTTTGTTATTATATCTCTCATTATTAGCAATTGATATTTACTGAATATGTATTATTCAGTAATAACTGCATATGCAATTCTGAATTTCTAGTTCTCATACTTTCTAAATGATAAGAAAGAACAAAACTGTTGTTAATAAATACAATATTATTTCTCTAATTTTGAAGGGAAGAAAATTCTTGTCTAAACAAACTCTTAGGAGCAGATTATCTTTTTTGTGTTTTCCTTTTGGGTAACTGTTATCAGGGAAGACAATAAACATATTTCTTGTATCTACCATGATATTTTTCTCTATTCCTTTTGAAATGGCATCAGTTTTCTTCTGACACTATTGTTATGGTTTCCAGCATGGCAACGTTGGGCTAAGAGCATACATTAGTAAATGCTATGCTTTTTCTTTAAGGCTTTTCTCATTTTTGATTAAAAAGAAAAGATAGATTCTTGCTGATCACCTACAGGAGTGTGACTCTCCATGGCTACCTGTCACTCAAAGAACTCCAGCTCTGAGGAATGCTAATTAGCCCTGCTAACGCACCATAATTGAACTGGAGAGATGAATGCCAAAGGCGCAGGTCTGCCTTCATTCACAACAGTCCTGCCATCTGAATGGATGGAGCCATCCTGACAATGTGAGGGAATAAAGGAAAATGAGGAGAAAAAAGAAAAACAACAACATTCCATCTGCCTTTTTCTTTTTTTTTTTGCTCAATTTTAAAGTGATTATCAAGATGTAACCCGGATACCATGCGGATATTTAAAAAAATCTTTTCTTTAGCCATAAGAGAATGAGCCATAGCACCTGCTTGACAGTGATCTCTATGGTGACTACAGCATTTGAACTGTATAAAAATGAATACTTTGAAATAAATGGACGTATTGGGACATCAGTGTGGATAATCATAATGATTATAACAGATGCATATTTTGGGAAGAGTAGTTGGTCTTTATTTAAATGACTATGGTATATGGGCACATCAAAAGAACTGAAGACAACTGACCACACAGGAATGTTTCTTGGTTGTTTTTGGAATGCAAGAGAAAAAGTTCTGAGTGTTGCAGTGTCCCTCAAACATGTACATTGGCATTTAGAAACTTGAAGGAGAATATAAGATCTAGTGGAGGAAATCTTAGACCATCACTTATAATAAAAGAAAGGAAACTAAGATAAGTGTGTTCCAAAAAAGATTTCATTTTTCAACTCAGTTCTAAATATTAATGTGGGAAATAATTATAAAATGATGATATACTTGACATAATAAGACAGTAGGATATATCATCCAATCATGAAATTATAGTGTTTTATAACTACAGGGACCTTAGATATGTTAAAAGAAATTAGACAAATTTAATTTAACAGTTTGAGCAAGAAATGATTTGCTAATTGAGAAGCTCTTAGAGCCAGAAGAGTTCAGGGAGCTGTAATTAGCACTGTGGGCAGGCAGCCTTTATGGACAGAAAATGAAAGTGAGATATAGAAACAGCTTGATGTTTGCCTTGTTTGAATATGGCCTGATCACTTGACAGCCTGTGATTGACTGAAGATTGGCTGATGTGATTGGCTGAGACTCAGTTATTTGTTACACAAGTATACTCCTAAATTAGGCTGTAAGTAAGTTACTTGGTTTTAGCTCATTATGTTGGGCCTGTAAGGATGAAGGCATCCTCAGGCCAAATTTAGTTTAACAGCAATAACCATGTACAATGCCTTGGAAATTAACATTTAGAGAAGTTGTCACTAGCCCCAAACCACATAATAAATGATAGGTAGAGGTCAGAACAGAATCCGAGAACTCTGAGCCCATGTTGATCACGTGGGATAAAGTGTAGGAGGACAAAGCGTGCTTTGATTCCAAGGTGACATGGTACAAAATCCAAAAGGTCAGAGATTTTTATCTTTGCCTTTGCTGTAGCATTTGCAGTACCTCAAGGAGTGTCTAATGCCTCACATCTGTTTGTGAACAGGCACATTCTCATATAATTTGAATTTTAAAAATACTTTCAGACATTTAAAAGACTGGACCACCCAATAAGATAATTCTGCATCCCTTTCCCTCCCTCCCTCCCTCCCTCCCTCTCTCCTTCCTCTCTCCCTTCCATCCCTTCTTCCTTCCTTCCTTGCTTCCGTCTTTCCTTCCTGCCTCCCTCCATCCCTTCCTCCCTCCCTCCCTCTCTTTCTCCTTCCTTCTTTCCTTCCTTCCTTCCCTTCCTTCCTTCCTTCCCTCTTTCCT
>PVKP010016545.1:0-47940 GCA_004027715.1 Plecturocebus donacophilus
TGACCTCCTCAGCGGCTCCTCCTTCTGCCCCGGCCTAGCCTCTCCCCTGCGGCCTCTCCTCCTGCCCCGGCCCAGCCCGTCCGCCGCCCTCCCATCCCCGTGGCCTCGAACCCCAGCTTGCCGCGCCGCTCCCCACTAGGTGCTGTGGGTCCCCGCAGCGAAGGGGCGGGTCCCGACAGGGGGCGTGGCCCGGCCTACTTGCCGGGAGGCGGCGCCCGCTGCCGGCAGACTCGGGAACGGCCACACTCGTCACCTGCCCCCGGCCCTGCTCCCAGACCCTCCTGGACCTCTCTGCCAGCTCTGCCTTCTCCTGGACGTGCACCTGCAGGACTCGGAACAGGTAGAGGTCTGCCCCGGCCCCAGCCGTGCCACTGGCTCTCACGGGGAGTCGCGGCCTCCCTGAGGCTCGGCTTCCTTCCCTGTGAAATGGCTGTGGTGAGGAGCAAAAAAGCTCAGCAGTGAAGGACACTTTGTAACCGCAAAGGAGCCTGTGAGTGTGCGGTGTGGTTGTTATCAACGCTAAGGACGGTCTCTCCTGCCTTCTGCGGGGGATGGCGACCATCCTCCCTGCCCCAGCCCCACAATGGAAGAAGAGCATTAAGTCACCCCCAGACAGTGGAGTGCCTTCAGCGTTTTCCCTGGATGTAAATATACATATATGTATTTTAATACGATTGTGGCCATTCTCTACCTGCTGTTGTGTCTTGCCGTTTTTCTCACTCTCCAAGTGCTTAACTTAGGGTTAAAAGCCCGGATTCGGTCAGGAGGGGTGGCTCACCTGTAATCCCAGCACTTTGGAAAGCCAAGGCCAGAAGATCTATTGAGCAGAAGTTCAAGACCAACCTGAGCAACATAGCAAGGCCTCGTCTCTATAAAAATATTTTAAGAGGCCGGGCGTGGTGGCTCACACCTGTAATCCCAACACTTTGGAAGGCTGAGACGGGCAGATCACGAGGTCAGGAGTTCAAGACCAGCCTGGCCAACATGGTGAAACCATGTCTCTACTAAAAATACAAAAATTAACTGGGTGTGGTGGCTACTCGGGAGGCTGAGTGAGGCAGGAGATTTGCTTGAACCTGGGAGGCGGAGGTTGCAGTGAGCCAAGACCGTGCCATTACACTCCAGCAAGACCGTGCCATTACACTCCAGCCTTGGCAACAGAGACTCCCTCTCAAAAATAAATAAATAAATAAATGATGTGAGTGTCGTGGCACATGTCTTAGTCCCAGCTACTCGAGAGGCTAAGATGGGAGGCTCACTCCAATTCTGGAGCTCGAGGCTGCAGTGAGCTGTGATTGTGCCACTGGCCCCTGGCACTCCAGCCTGGGTGACAGAGCGAGACCCTGTCGCAAGAAAGAAAGAAAAAAATAAAAAGGAAGAAAGAAAACAAACTAGAGTCAGACAAACCTGGATTTAGGTCCTTGCTCTGTGACTTTATATTTCCACCCTATAGCAAACCAGACAACCTCTACCTTCCTCAGCCTCAGTTTCCTCTTCTGCAAAATGGCGGTAATGCCAGGAATACCCACTTCACAGGCAGTGGTGAGGCTCCGCACACACCTCAGTGCATGCTTATTAGAGCTCTGCTTTTGCTTCCTGAGCCTGCCAGAGCTCTGCCTTCTTCATACACTAAGTGGTAAGGCCTCCGCTTCTCGGACTTTGCTCACTGCTTTTTTTCCTCCCCCCCAGAGACAGAGTCTCGCCCTGTCGTCCAGGCTGGAGTGCAGTGGCGCCATCTCTGCTCACTGCAACCTCCGCCTCCCAGGTTCAAGTAATTCTTGTACCTCAGCCTCCAGAGTAGCTGGGATTACAGGCGCCCGCCACCATGCCCGGCTAATTGTGTGTGTGTGTGTTTTGTTTTTGTTTTTTTTGTTTGTTTGTTTGTTTTCGAGACAGAGTCTCGTTCCGTCGCCAGGCGCCAGGTTGGAGTGCAGTGGCGCGATCTCGGCTCACTGCAAACTCCGCCTCCCGGGTTCAAGCAGTCCTCCTGCCTCAGCCTCCCGAGTAGCTAGGACTACAGGCATGCGCCACCATGCCCAGCTAATTTTTGTATTTTTAGTAGAGACGGGGTTTCGCCATATTGGCCAGGCTGGTCTCGAACTCCTGACCTCAGGTGATTCGCCCACCTTGGCCTTCCAAAGCACTGGGATTACAGGTGTGAGCCACCACGCCCGGCCTCTTTCGTCACTGCCCTTAACCACATGGGCCTCATTGTTCTTCCTCCATACCCAGACTATCCCCATCTCAGCACCTTCTCACTCGTCCTGTGTCTCCATGGTCTTTCCCCGGGGAAGGGCCTCTCTGCCTCTCTTCGCTCCTGTCCCTGGCTACACTGTCGCCTCCTCTGAGAAGCCGTCTCTGGCCGATCCGTATCTCTAGCGCCCTCTATCGTTCGCTAGCCGCTCGCCCGGCTCTTTTTCTTGCACTTCTCGTTCTGTGCCGTTCTCTTAAATATGTTTTTGTCTGTATCCCTACCCTAGAAGGCACCTCCATAAAAGGTCGATGGTTTCCGAGGTTCCTTTCCCCCTCTGCGGTTCCTAGAAGAGGGCCTGGCACATAGGGCCGCTTTTTGCGTGAATGTGAAGGGATCCACTTCCTCCCTTATAAGAAGCAGCAGTACCGCCTGTTTCCAGCAGAGGGCACTACCGCACAGCACTTGGGGACCGCTGGGGCTCCTGCTGGGGTGGGAGGTATTTATAAAGCCCACAGGCCTCTCCTCCCATAATGTGGGCGCTCCCACAGCTGGGATCGGAAGCAGGAGGGCCCCCTGCGCTAATCTGCCCTGGCAGCACCGAGCTGGCACGCCCTGGGTGCATCATCCAGTGTGCTCTGGTGCCCTAGGTCGGGATACCCTCACTGGTGGCTTGGACACACCCCTGAGCAGCTGATGCTTCTGGACAGATCACACCCTGTTCCAGGCTCTCAAAATGAGGGCAATGACATGAGCCGCACTGCTCGCTCACGGGTTTGCTGTGAGGTTGGGACAGGAGTGCATGGGAAATGTATGAATGTAAACATGGGACAAATATAATTTATGCACACCTTATTGGTAGTTTAGCAGATTGATGACAAAAGAGGAGAGAAGCGAAGGTACTTAAAAGGAATTGCAAGGCTAAATGAAGGTGGATTTATAAAGGGAATTAAGACAGTGAAGGAGAAGGAAGAAGTTAAAAATAACAACTACCTTTCACCAAGAGCTTATTAGGAGCCAAGGCAGAGGAAAGTGATCTCCAAACATTGTCTAATTATAGCCAACACTTACATGGTGCTGACCTTATGCCAGGAACTCTTTAAGTGCTTTATGCATAAAAACTCACTGGATCCTCACAACAACTCAGAGGTAGGTCATATTGCTGTCCCATTCTACATGGGGAAACTGAGGCCAGGACAGCTTAAGTAACTGGTCCAAGGCCACAAAGATAGACAGGGCTGGATAATCTGCCTCCTGGAATGTGCTCTTAAAGCCCCACAGTCACAGCCCCACCAAAAGGGAGATAGTATTGTTCCATTTCCCAAACAAGAAACTGAGTCTCAGCAGATGTACAAAGCCCACCTAAAGCCACACTGGGAATCCGTGTATTTAAGCCCTGCTTAACCACCCACCAAACTAGGCCTGCAGGAGCTGGGAGGGGGCTTCAGGAATATGCACAGTTTCTCTCGAGGGGCAGCAGCAGACACACCTGCTCTTCCTCTGAGGGTGGAGGGAGGGTGAGAGCGCAGAGGCTGGGCAGGGCTGATGGGGTTGTCAGTGAGGCTGCTTGGTGGCCTCAACACCATGGAAGGAAGGTGGCCAGGCATCTTCCATGCCGGGAGGCGAGGGGTGTATTGATGGGCACAGTGGCTGGCCACAGGGATTGCAGCCAGAGCTGTGGGCTCCCCACAAATCTCCCCAGGGAGACTAGGGGCTAAGGGTCAAGACCTACAGTGGGACTTGGGCACAGCCCCATCCCTGCCACAAGTGCCCCTCAGCCCAGCCCCGACTTCCAGCCTGTTATATAAGCTGCTGCATACCCAGGCCTGGAAATAGCTGTGGCTGTACCGGCTGGGCTGCAAGACATGATGAATGGTCCCCAGGAGCATCAGCTGACCTCCCTGTGCTCCTGAAGTGACCTGAGGGCCTGCCAGCAGCTCAAGTTACCCAGCTTTCCCTGGGAGGCAGCCCTGCTTGGTCTGCTGAGGATGGCTCCGATGTGATTCTGTATCTGGACATTTATGGTTCGAACGCCCACAGGATGGTCCCTCTCCCAAGCCTGAGCAGCTAAGGCAGCTCCCAGACACGCTGTGCCCACTGGCAGCCTCCAGATGCTGGGAGCCAGGGCCTTGCTCAGAGCAAGCACTTAGATCGCTGCAGACAGTCAGCACTGGGAAGGCTGGGAGCTCTGCTGCTCTGGGTCCTGTGCTAAGGGCCCCCAAGAAAAGAGGAAGGGGACGGCCGGGCTCAGTGGCTCAGACCAGTAATCCCAGCAGTTTGGGAGGCCAAGGTGGGTGGATCACCTGAGGTCAGGAGTTAAGAGTCCAGCCTAACCAACATGGAAAAACTCTGTCTCTACTAAAAATACAAAATTAACCGGGCATGGTGGCACAAGCTTTTAATCCCAGCTACTCGGGAGGCTGAGGCAGGAGAATTGCTTGAACCCAGGAGGTGGAGGTTGTGGTGAGCTGAGATGATACCATTGGACCCCAGCCTGGGCAACAAGGGTGAAAGTCTGTCTCAAAAAAAAAAAAAAAAAGAAAAGAAAAAAGAAAGAACGAAATGAAAAGAGGAAGAGGAGCCTAAGAAATTGGGGGTGCAGGTGTCATTCCAAGGCTGCACTCCACCACATCCCAATGCCTCCTGTTTCACAGCCCACTCTGTCACTGAACTGGTGGCCCTGGACATAGGGAGGTACCCACATACTCTGATGCCCACTGTGGAGGGCAGAGCCACACACTGCTGCAGGGACTAGCACATACATCCCTACTCCTGAGAGCACCATGGCTAGGCTCGGAGTGTAGGGCGGTGTTCTCCCAGCATATGGTGATCATGTATTAAGAATTATGATCATGTTGATCAGGTGCAGTGGCTCATGCCTGTAATTCCAGCACTTTTAGAGGCTGAGGTGGGAGGGTTGCTTGAGTCTAGGAGTTCGAGACCAGCCTAGGCAACATGATGAAACCCTGTCTCTACAAAAAATACAAAATTTAGCCAGGTGCAGTGGCATGTACCTTTAGTCCCAGCTACTCAGGTGTCAGCTGAGGTGGGAAGATCACTTGAGCCCATGAGGTAGAGGCTGCAGTGAGCCAAGATTGTGCCACTACACTCAACCTGGGAGTGTAGTGACAAAACAAGATGCTGTCTCCAAAAACGAAAAACAAAACAAAAAAAGAGAGAGAAGTATGAATGACTATGGCCATGCCAATTCTGTGCCTTTAAGATACCTAAGAAACAAAACAAACAAACAAAAACCGATGCCTGTAATCCCAGCACTTTGGGAGGCCGAGGCGGACGGATCATGAGGTCAGGAGATCGGGACCATCCTAGCCAACATAGTGAAACCTGGTCTCTACTAAAAATACAAAAATTAGCCAGGCGTGGGGGCATGCACCTGTAATCTCAGCTACTAGGGAGGCTGAGGCAGGAGAATCACGTGAACCCAGGAGGAGGTTGCAGTGAGCCGAGATCCTGCCACCGCACTCTAGCCTGGTGACAGAGTGAGACTCTGTCAAAAACAAACAACAACAACAAAAAAGCAACTTCTCCCTAAAAATATCAATGCTTTAAATGAAAATATCCCTTTAGGATTCCCCAAATCCTTTAGTGGAATAGGCACAACAGGCATTCCCAGGGAGCTAGGACCTGTGTTTTCTGTGATGCCAGGACCCTCTGATGGGGGGAAGCCCCCAGCTGGAGAAGTGTGGGATATTTTCTAAAAGAGCAGTGGAAAGTGAGTGAGTTTCCCCGTCCGCCCGACCACAGATGGCCTGTCCAATGATGGGAGGAACGCACACATGCGCACACACTCCACCTCTCTCCTTGGTGCTTAGATGTAGGGGCAGAACTCCCTCCAAACTCCTGCATCAGCATTCCCTGAAGACCCTGCCTGTGCCCAGATACTACTATCCATGCCTTTGCACCCTCCTGGGGTGTCTGTGGGTCCTGGAGTTCTGAGCCCATGGGCAAGGCACAGGGAAAACAGGCACCTAACGTACAGTAGAGAGGGCCGGTGCAGTGGTTCATGCCTGTAATCCAACATTTTGGGAGGCCGAGGCAGGTGGATCGGATCGCTTGAGCTCAGGAGTTTGAGATCAGCCTGGGCAACATAGTGAAACTCTGTCTCTACAAAACATACAAAAATTAGCCAGGCATGGTGGCACACGCCTGTAGTCCTAGCTACTTGGGAGGCAAAGGTGGAAGGATCACTTGAGTCAGGGAGGCTGAGGCTGCAATAAGCTAAGATTGTATCACTGCCTTCAAGCCTAGGCAACAGAATGAGACCCTGTCTCAAAACAAACAACAACCAAAAAACCCAAAACAACAGTACACCGGAGAGCCAAGGAACACCCACCTCTCTGCCAGGTAAATCTGTTGGGGAAGGGCTTGGCCTCCTCCAGTGCCCTCCTGCCTGCCTTGTGTCTTCTCCAGGCACTCTCCCTTGAGGGTTGTCACAGGTAATCAGAGCTGGCTCCGCTGGTGAGAGCAGGAGCAGCGTTTCTTAGCAACGGGCACAGCACACAAAACCCAGCTAATCTGGGCTGCCCCAGCCACCAGCCCTCCCACAGCCTCCAGGGCGGTGGTTGCTGGCCAGGAGCACACCCCTAGAAGTGGACACTTACAAACTTGTGTGTCTTTCTACCCCAGGAAACCCTAAGTTCCAGCTTGGGCAAGAAGGACCCTTCTTTTCTCCACCCTCCCTGTTCCTCTCCCCTTTCCTAGGCCCTGTCCCCCCTTCACAGTATCTGCAGACCTCTCTGAGGCAGGGGTCCCAGCCCTGCAGCAAGCCGTGAGATGAAAGGCAAATCACTTCACCTCTGGGAAGCTCAACTTCTTCTCTGGGAGGCCATAATAGAATGGCTCAGTGTAAGGACTGTGAGGCCACACTGGTCTGAATGCAAATCCATGCTCTGCTACTACTCAGCTGTGTGACACTGGACATGTTTACTTAACCTTTTATTTTTTGAGTCAGAGTCTTGCTCTGCTGCCCAGGTTGGAGTGCAGTGGTGCAATCTGAGCTCACTGCAACCTCCACCTTTCAGGTTCAAGCAATTTTCCTGCCTCAGCCTCCCAAGTAGCTGGGATTACAGGTATGGGCCACCATGCCCAGCTAATTTTTGTATTTTCAGTAGAAACAGGGTTTCATCATGTTGGCCAGGCTGGTTTTGAACTCCTGACCTCATGTGATCCGCCTGCGTTGGCCTCCCAAAGTGCCAGGATTACAGATGCGAGCCCCCATGCCCAGCCTTCTTAACCTTTTAGAGACTCAGTTTCCTCAATGCTAAAATAGTGCCCACCTTAGATGGCTGCGGAAAGAAGAGAAAAGGAAAGAAGTCATCGGACAGAGCCTGGCACAGGGGTCTGTGGACTGGGCTGAGCGCTCCTCTCGCCGCATCCCCAGCTCTGTCCCTTTAGTCACTGGGCTCCAGCCCCTTGCCTTACTCTGCTGCTCTAAGGAACTGGTACTTCCCATCTACTATTTCCTCTCCCTGCAAGTCGTCCCTTTCCCCCAACTCTCCACCGACAAATTCCCTTCGGTTTATTTATTTTGAGACAAGGTCTCACTCTGTCGCCAAGGCTGGAGTGCAGTGGTGCTATCACAGCCTCAGCCTCCTGGGCTCAAGTGATTCTCACCTCAGCCCTGGAGTAGCTGAGACCACAGGCCTCTTACACCAAGCAGGCTAGTAGTAGTAGTAGTAGTAGTAGTAGTACTAGTGACAAAGTCTATGTTGCCCAGGCTGGTCTCAAACTCCTGAGCTCAAACGATCCTCCTGTCTTGGCCTCCCAAAGTGCTGAGATGACAGGCATGAGCCTCCAGTAGTGCTCAGCCTCCCCTCAGTTTAAAAACTTCTTCCTGCCACGCATGGTGGCTAATGCCTGTAATTTCTTTTCTTTTTCTTTTTGAGACAGTCTAGCTCTATCACCCAGGCTGGAGTGCAGTGGTGTGATCTCGGCTCGCTGCAACCTCCGCCTCCCAGGTTCAAGAGACTGTCCTGCCTCAACCTCCCTAGTAGCTGGGATTACAGGTGTGCGCTAGCACACCCAGCTAATTTTTGTGTTTTTAATAGAGACAGGGTTTCACTGTGTTGGCCAGGCTGCTCTCAAACTCCTCACCTCAAGTGACCCATCTGCCTCGGCCTCCCAAAGTGCTAGGCTTACAAGCATGAGCCACCGCGCTGGGCCACGCCCGTAATTTCTCCTCCATCCCTTACCGAAATTAGAGCTACCTGTTAAATATCTCACTGACATCCTGCATTTCTTTTTCTCTTTATAGTTGTGATGGTTAATTTTAAGTGTCAACTTGACTGGGGTAAGGGGTGCTCAAATAGCTGGTAAAATGTTATATCTAGGTGTCTCTGTGAGGCTGTTTCTGGAAGAGACTAGCATTTGACTCGGTAGAACATCGCCCTCACCGCTATGGGCAGGCATCATTTAATCTGCTAAGGATCTGAATAGAACAAAAAGGCAGAAGAAGAGCGAATGTGCTCTTCTTTGAGCTGAGACAACATATTTTCCCTCCCGCAGACATCCATGATCTGATTCTTGCAACTTCAGACGCGGATTGGAACCACTCCAGCTTGCAGAGGGCAGATCGTGGGACTTCTCAGCATCCATAATCATGGGAGCCAATGCCTCAAAATGATTCTTTTTCTACATCTCTGTATATCCATCTTATTGGTTCTGTTTCTCTGGAGAACCCTAACACCATGGCACTTATTACTTATGTGCAAGATTGTTGAACATTGATCTCTCCTCCTTGTCTGTGAGCCTGGGGGCCGGAACTGTGTCTGTTTTGTTCTGTGCTGTGTTTCCAGTAAGAGGGTTGGCCTAGGTGTCTCTCCGAAGTATGTTCCAGCTTTCCGTACCTCTTTATTTCTTATTTCTTCCTTCCCCTGCTTTCCAAGTTGACCTAAATAGTTTTTGCACCGTTTCTTAGGTTCACTGAATCTCCAAGCAGCGAGGTGTATCTGGAAAGTCACCTCAAGAATGAAGAGCTCTCACCCTTAATGACACTCCATTTTCCTCAGGACAAGTGGAAGAGATTTGGGATGAAGAGCCCCCAAACCAGCACCCTACAGATTTCAGGACGCCTCTAAACTCATTCCCCCGCTCCTCCCAATGACGTCTGTTTGCCTACCCCGCACCGAAGGAAGCGTCGGCTCCCTGGCTTATCTGCATGCGCCCGTGCTATTGGTCAGAGGGGCGGCACGGTAGCCAATGGTGTGCATGGGTGTTGACCGAGCCGCACTCCGCGCCGCCGGGTGAGGTAATGGAATCCTGGCTGGACCCGTGGCGGCTCCCTCCGGACTGGCTAGTGACGTAGCGGCTTCCCCGGCCGCACCCCGCCCAGCCCGGCCTGGCGCAGCGCGGCCGCCCCTGAGAGCGCGGCGGGGGCTCGGCCCTGTTCCTTCCGGCCCGGCGTTCCGGTCGCGGGCCCCTCAGGGAGGACCCGCTGGGCCAGATCCCATCTCTGGCGACGCGGAGAGAAATCTGGAAGCCGACGCCGGAGGATGACCAAACCGCTCTCCTCTGGGAGTGCGATTACGGGCCTCTCACTTCGTAAATCACGCAGGCCCGAAACGCTCGCGTTTGTTGACCACGAGCATGTTTGATTTTGTAACTTAACAAATACAATTGCAGAGAATTTTATTTAAGAGCCCTGCCCTGGATGTAGGGGAAATCTCGCATTAATTCCAGTTCTGCCATTTCCGGTCTGGTGACCTTGGCCACTTTCTCCTGGGGCCCTGACGCCTTCCATGGCAACTCAGGAGAGCAAATGTGGAGGCGCTTCGAAGGCACCGAGTGCGGCTCCTCGTGCTTACGCAGCTTGGAGACTGTAACCCCATCTGGGCGGTGTCTCTGGACAGCCCCAGGAAGACCCTATTTTTTGGCCCTCAAGATGAGGAAGGAAACCATGAAGGGAATCCCTTCCACAGCCCCTCTCCTTATTCAGGGCCAGGGCCTGAGCAGGGGAGCCCCTTCTCGGCCCAAATGCCCTAGGGAACCCCCCTGACATCCTTTGACCCCCGTCCCAGAGGGCCAGGGTGGAGGTGGAGTGCAAGGGTGTCTCCTAGGCAGGGAAGAGTTTCAGGTGCAGTGAGATGGAGGGGCACCTGGGGAGGGCCACTGAGAGTGTAGCCCATGGGCCTGGGTCCTGTGGCTCACCTTGGCCCACTGCTTTCCACCGTCGGAATCTCAGCCCTGCCCTGCCACATACCTAAGCTTTGGGGGCCGCTTCTCTCCTCCATGGAGTGCCTTTCCTCTGTCCCCTGCCTGTCCTGTCTCTTTCACACTAGGCCCTACATTCTCTTCCTCCAGGGAGGCCTCTCAGACTAGTCCTCTAGATTCCACCCCAATGCCAGCACAAGGCTTCTTGAAGGTCACTTCTTAGATCTCCTGGCAATGTTTGCACACCTAGTCTTGTGTCCTGCCTCCCATCAGACTAGGAGCCAGCTTTCTGCGGAGGAGTCTGTCCTCTAGGAACCTCTCACAATGCGGGGTGGCACTAGCCACGGTGCCTGTCTGCCCTCTGCTCCTACTCCCTGGGCCATGCCAGGTGTTCTCTCTCCTCAGCTTTCCTATCTGCAGTAGGGGCTGTGAAGCCGTGCCTGTAGAAAGGAGAAGAGTCAGATATGAAAGAATGCGAGGGTGCGTAGAAACAGCACTGGTCTGGGAGTCAGAAGACCAGGACTATGGTTCTCGCTGGGCCACTCACTAGCTGAGTGACCTGGATCAGAGAGACAACAACGGGGTTGACATTTACTGGACCTTTGTAATGACTAAGAGGCAACATTGCTCCTATCTGTGCAGCCCCCAAGGCCCCCAGTATTCCCAATAAACATACCAGCTGAGCAAAGCTAGGGTAAGCATCTTGGATATACAGCTTCAAGACAAGATCCCAGCCCTGGCTGTCCTCCAAGTCCTCCTGTATGGAAATGGCAGATCTGCCACATTGTGCCAGACTCCCCTTCATGCTTTATGTCTGCTGTCAAAGAGGGACTCTCATGGCAACTCTATGAGATAGGTTTCTTATCATCTTTGTGTTTGAGGTGAGGAAACTGAAGCCCTAACCCCATTGTTCCAACGTTGCCCTGCCTGGCCTTCCTGACCAGAGAGGGCAAGTAACTTCCCTGAAGTCACACAGCTGGTAAGAGATAGAATCGCTTGTGGATTAGGGGAATCAGACTCCTGGGGCACAGCAGGGAGGAGAACTAACTCTGAGTGTCTGCTGTGTACAAGGCACCTCCATAGCTATTCAGTCCTCCGACCAGTGTCAATCCCAGCCCTCTAGAGACTGCTGCTACCACCATCTCACACCACCTCCACATGCCACCCAAAGCGTGCGTGATCTGGCATTCCACATTTTAGAATATGTTTTATTTGATTATAAATAGGAGAATATATAATAAAGACAAGTTATGTTGAAAGTATTTATGGAAAGGAGAGACCTCTGTGGGCTGGAAGCCTTCATGGAAAAACTGGTAACTGAGCCCTTTTTTTCCTTTCCTGTCTAAATAAATGTATTTCTCCCACACAGGCAAATATTTTAAAATGTATTTCAAAAGTTAGACTTCTGGAAAAAGAAAGGAAAAGAGGGGGTGGGGTAGCTGCTTCTCTAAGAAGCCCATCTGAAAGGAGCTGCTGGGTGGAAGAGGAGGGCACGGGTGACTGAGGAAAAGCCCGGCCCTTTCCCCCACCTGACACCTTGTCATTTTTGAAGCCTCGGTTTCTTTATCTGCAAATTGACCTAATACTCGAACCTGGGAGAGAAATGTACAGGTTATTGGGAGGTGATTTTGAGACAAAGCAGAGGTTCTTGGGATCAATATGAAGAAAGAGAGAAAGGGAATTCCAAGTTGCGCCAGGAGTTTAGGATCGGTCCAGCAAAGGATTTCTGGGGGTGGGCAGTGGGGTGGAGAGAGGAATGCAGCCCCTGGAATGAGGGCTGAGTGGAGGTGTGGGGCCTCTTTTGGAGAATTTTGAGCACAGAAGAGATTCTTTGCTGCGTGGGGCCTGGCCTGGTGCTGGGGATTGTATAGCATGCTCATAATTTAAGGTGGCTCCAAAAAGGAGCAGGGCTAGTGGCTGGCACAGCAGGGCACATGACTAGATCCTCCCTAAGGAGTGTTCCCCAATGGTCATGCCTGTATGGGGGTGCAGGAACAGCGATGGTAACCCCCATCCTCACTCAGCCAGTCCCAACCCCATTGCTCCAACCCTGGCCTGCCTGGCCTTCCTGACCAGCCACTCCTGAGTGGGCAGCTGCTGAGGGAGAAGGATTTGCTCAGGACAGGCTGGTTCTCCCATTTCCAAAGAGGGCTCCAGTCACGTGGGAGAGAGGAACCTTCCAAGTGCCTGCACCCCCAGGAAGATTCTTATCGTGGAAGCCTGCGCCTGGAGACTCTGGTCAGGGGAGGGTGGGCCTCTGACTGCATTAAGCACTCCTGTGGACTGGGGAGAGCAGGGAGGAGAACCAGCTCTGAGGGTCTACTGTGTACAAGGCATCTCTGCAGCTGTTACTGTCCTGACAACCAGAAAGGGTGGATAATCGGATCATATTACCTTCGTTTTATAGTTGAGGAAGCTGAGGCTCTGAGAGGTCAAGCGACTGCCCTAGGCCACACAGTGGCATGGGAGCAGCCAGATCAGTGAATCCATCACCTGGGGTTTGCCGCGGCCTGCACCCCCTCCTCGGGAAGTGCCCTCTTCAGGAGGAATCTCACCCTCCCAGGAAGTCTTTTTTCTCTATAAGCTGCCTTCTCGTGTGGTAGCTGGGTGCCCTGCTACCTGGGTTTCTTGCCCTGGGGGTGGCGTGAAGGCCAAGCGATGCAGTCAGGGTTCCCGCAGACTCAAAGGCCAGGCCCTGTCTTCGCGAGCAAACGAATTGCTGTGTGACTGTGGGCGACCACCGAGCCTCTCTGAGCCTCGCTCTTTCCACTTCTTCCTGGGGAAGCCCCGGGTAAGTTTATTTATAACCTAGCCCCGGGTGCGCCGCCTCGGGAGGTGTGAGCGAGGCCTCAGTTCCCTCACCTGAGAACCAGCTCCCCGGCTCCGGCCGCGGGAGGCGGGTTATGTAACCGGGTGTGCCGCGTAGGGGGAGCCGCGGGGCGGGGCGGGGCGCTCGCGGCTATTCCGGGCGCCGCTATTTTTAGCCCCATTGATGCGGCTGCGTCGGCCGCCGCCGCCGGGATTCCGGAGACGTCAATGGGCGCGCGTCACGGTCTCCGCCCCGCCCGCCGGGGGAGGCGCGCCGGGGCTGGGGCAGCGCGCGGGCGGCCGCGGGCGCGGGGGCGGGGGGCGCGGCGCGGCCGGAACTGCGGGCGGGGGGCTTCCCGGGGGCAGGGGGCGTCGAGCGGCGGCGGCGCGGCTACAGGAGCGCGAGGTTGCGGTGGCGGCGGAACTGGCGGGGTCCCAGCGCGGCAGCCGCGACCCCCGGCCTCCCGGCATGGGCGCCCCTGCGGCGCGGAGCAGCTTCGGGCCGGCTGGTGCGCGACCCCGGAAAGCAGGGGTGGAGAGGCGAGCGGAGCCTGCAGGGTCAGGTGAGGGGCCGTCGGGGTGGCGGGAGGTGGGCCCGGGAGAGGCTGGGCAGTCTCGGGGCCTTGGTGGATGCCTTGGGGCGGGCTCGGGGCCACGCCGGGAGTCCCGCTTGGAAACTAGGGGAGTCGGGGAGAGGGATTGGATTCCCAGCGGAACCTGCTGGCACCGAGTCAGCCCCCAAGAGCGACGGCCAAGGCTTTCTCTCCCCAGCCTGCCAAGGGTGGGGTTTGGCCCACGAGGGGCGCTGGAGGTGGCCAGGCCAGAGAAATTCCTTCCATTTCCCCGCCGGCTGCGGGAACCGGTTCCAGGAGCGCGGGAGCTTGTCTGCCAGGAGACCCAGCCGGGAGGGACCGATGCTGCGCGGTGCAGCCCCTTCGCGGGACTGAGTCGAGGAACCAAGTCTGGGGGTCTCGTGGAGTCAGGCGGAGCCGGGGTTTTGGACTCGGGGTTTGTGTCTCCCAGGCGTGTTGTTATTGTTGTTTTGCCGCAACATCTTCTCTCCTTACATTGGGTGGGGTGGGGGCGGGTATTTCCAGACCTCCTTAGCCTGGTGGTCTGTGTCGAGGGCCGGGGGCGCAGTTCCTTGACTTTGCTCATTCCCTTTTTATGCCTTCATTTTTGATAGATGACCTGGTGGACGTGAGAAATGCTGCAGAAGTGGTTTTCAGTGAATTGTTAATTTGGATGTGGGGCTATATTAGGGGCACACTGGGAAAATGCAGGCTGGGCAGAGGCCGTTAGGTTCCCTACAGTTATGTCAAATGGGTGCTGATGGATTTGGGGGCTGTTGTCGGCCTGGCCCGGGGCCCTAGTGGTGGGGCTACAAGGCTTGCCCCTATAGCTTTTCCAAGTGAACGTTCTTATCAGTGACTTGGATAAAGACTTAAACAGCAAGTCAGCCAACTGCTTGTAGCAGTCACCCAGAGCTGTGAGGAGTGACAAATGCACAGTATGATAAAATCAAGATTCTAATTGAAGGTGACTGGGCAGAAGGAGCAGAAGGATGGGCCGAGATTAATAATATGAATGTGACTGACATCCCTGTTGAGGCCCGTGCTGGACTCAAGAAAATCAGCTGAGGAGTTCAGGCCCTGTGCCTGGCTCAAAGGCCCTTTAGCTTCTGACCTGCTCTCTGGACAGAGGCTGTGGGACTGCTCTGTGCAGTGTGCATCCTCCATCCACTACACAGGTCCAAGCGGGTGGCAGGGGGGAGGAAGGATGTTTGATTCTGGATTCCTTGGTTGGGCTCCCTGGGTTCTAATCCCAGTTTTGCCAATTCCTAGCTGTGTGACCTTGGACAAGTTTCTTAACGTTAGTTTCCTCAGTGGTAAAATGTGCATAATAATAATACCTTCCTCATAGCATTGTGAGGCTGAAATGAGAAAATGCATCTAAAGTGCCTAACACTGTATCTGGCACATGTTGTTTAACAAATATTAGCTGCTGTTGTTATTGCTGATAATAGTGCTATGCCCATTTCTGGGTGAGGACATTGGCCAATGCAGAGCTTGTACTCAGGAGGCCACCAGGGCCTGTCAGGCAGAGGGCCTGTCAGCGGTGTCCTGTTGCAACGGGCAGTTTTGTTAAGAAATGGCTAAAATACTTGTTAGGAGGAACTAGAATGAGGCTTCCTGTGGGCCAGTACAGGGGACAGAGCTGGGATCCAGGGCTGGGGAATTTTAGAGTCTGGGTTGTGATTCAACATAAGAACGCTCTGACTCTTGGATCTGCCCCCAAATGGAAGGGACAGCTCTTGAGCTGGAAGGCTCTTCCCTTCTGAGCACTTGCTAATGCTGAGCAGGGTTTAGAGACTGCAGACTCCGCAGTGATTGAGAGGGACAGCGTCTTTAGATTCTGGTTGGGTAGACCGGTGATAAACCAGTGAACAGATGTGAATGCTAGACCTATGGTGAATAAAATCAGGCTAGTTTGGTGGGGTAGGGGTGCAGGCTCTTGAGGAAGACATGGAAATGGAAACCTGATTGATAAGGAAGAGCCAGTTCTGGGCAGAGGGAACGGCCAGTGCAGAGACCCTGAGTGGGGAGAGAAGGCCCACGTGACTGGAGCACAGTGAATGGCTAGGAAATGAGGTTGGTGGGGAGCAGGAGCTGAGGACTGAAGTCTGGCCTGATGCTCCACCCCATTTTGGGGGGTCACTTTGTCCTCCTCCTTATTATTTTTTTTTTTTGAGATGGAGTCTCACTCTGTTACTCAGGCTGGAGTCTCACTCTGTTCCCCAGCAGTGGTGGGATCTCAGCTTGCCACAGTCTCTGCATTCCGGGCTCACGTGATTCTCCTGCCTCAGCCTCCCGAGTAGATGGGAATACAGGTATATGCCACCATGCCTGGCTGGTTTTTGTATTTTTAGTAGAGAAAGGGTTTCACTATGTTGGCCAAGCTGGTCTCAAACTCCTGACGTTGTGATGCGCCTGCCTCGGCTTCCCAAAGCGTGAGCCACCGAGACCGGCTACTTTCACCTCCTCTAAGCCCACTCAGCCTTTGGTTTGCCCTCTGCACAGTGCAGATTGTACTTGACCTTGGTTCACCCCCGGTCAGCTCCTGGGGCTCTGAGATCTTGGTGTGCTCATTCTTGGCTCTCCCATTGTTCAGGGGACAGTGCCTGGCTCTCATGGGGTCCTGGCTCCCAGGGGATCCCAGGGGATCCTCAGTAAATGCTTGTGGTTTGACTATTGAGGGAGCATTTTGATCTGGGACAGGCGGGGGAACAGATACCTGTCTGAAGATGTTATGAATCATTTGTGAGCACCACCTGGTGCCAGACTGGCCCCTGTTCTGAGAACCAGACGGGAAAGACCTGGGCACTCAGGTTGGGTCTGACTGTGGTAGGTGGTATTTGGCCCTCCCTACCCTTCCTCTTCAGCAGTGGGCTGGTAGGGAGAAAAGACAAGGCTGGGGGAAACTACAGACCCATTTCCGGGGGATGGAAGGATGACACTGTCACCCTGGAAAGCAGGTGTAGTCCGTGGGCTGGGGCAGGTTGGAAGCCTCATCTTGGCTTTCTGTTTGGGGTTAGAGGCGCTCTAGATGTTTCAGTCTGCCCTCCCTTTCCTCCTCTCCCATGGCCTTTTCCTGCTCCCCTACCGAATTGGGAGGGAGGAGTGCTGGCAGTGTTATAAGGGGAGAGCCTGGGTACTGTGGGCCTGAGGACCTCGCCTTGGCCTGGGGACCTCAGGCAGAGGTCAGGAGTGTGAGGAATCCCATTGCCCACCCTCTAGGGTCCTCCTCCTCTTTGCCCCTCGTAGCTCCCATCATCTCTTTCTCTTTTCTCAGACCTCATCTCAGTCTGAGGGGCAGTCCAATAGCTAGTGAACACATGGTCCTACCCTCACTCTGGGGTGTGGTCGAAAGGAAGGAGCTCTGGAGGGGGTGGAAGAAGAGAAGGGGAGATGTGGGTCATGGGGCCCTGCCTGAGGGGGGCTTTGGGGCCCAGTGGGATTGGGGGAGAGGCTGCGGTGTGGGGTGAAGTACACAGTTGGCTTCTACTCTGGAAGGAGAGGTCGGCTGCCCAGTGCTGCCTTGGACTAGGTACCAGGGTCTGGGGCTAGCTCTTATGTATGTTCCTCATGGAACTTCTCCTAATAATCGTACGTAGCAGATGTTCGTATCCAGCACTGTTATAAGTCTTGTACACATTAACTAACTTGTTTTAAGCCTGCTGATAACCCTGTGATTGTTAATTTTAGAGATGTCATCATTTTTACAGATGAGGAGCATGAGATACAAAGAGATTATATAATTCACCCAAGGTGACAAGCAGTGGAGCTAGGACTTGAACCCAGACAGTCTGGATCCTGCATCCACTCTGCTTTAAGTTGGGCTTCCCATTTGGGGACTGGAGTCCCATCCCAGAAGATTTCTGAGAGTCCCCATTGCTCTGATTATAAGACTGGGCTGCCTGATTCAGGGGCACGGAGACCCTGCTTTTTAGGGGCTTCCGAGGCTTTAGGGGCCCAAACTGGAGCTCTAAAGGAGAGAAGGGTATTCCGCTCTGTCCTCATGATAGCTCTCTTCCTGTGCCTGCAACATGCCCTTTTGGACCATCAAAGGCCGAGAGCCGGGAGGGGTATAAGGCGGAGGGGCTAGGTGCTGATATGTCTGTATGGCTCTGAAATGCTGTCAGCAGCTGCTGGCCACACCGTACACCCCTGGAAGCAGATTGGGCCCCCAGGCTCTGATGCCTAATCCAGGAAGGTCCTTGGGCTGGCTTGTTCTCTTGTAGCCTGGGTCCTGCCACTGCTCCCATTCCTGTGTTTCCTGGCCATGCTGTCTCCAGGGAATGTGCTTGCTACTCACGTCCACTCTCCCTCTGTAGGCCTCCACCATGGACAGAGGCCAGGCCCTGCCCCTCCCAGGCAGCCTGGCTCCTTTTGCTGGGCCCTGCAGGCTGAAGGGATAATGTGTGTTGGCCAAGGCCTGTTGGTCCATCCAGAGTGGTAAGTGCTCTGCTATTGTCCTTTGTATGCCCCTGGGCCCCCCTCCCCCTCCAGCAGGTGGGGTTTAGGGGGCAGAGGTGGGGGTGGAGCTGCCCAAAGCAGATGTGGTTAGGGGGACAGAGGGGAAGCCCTGCAGAGGTGGCAGGCAAGCTGCTGTTCAGTGTGGGGGATCTGATTTCTTCAGAGGTGGGGGTAATGTGGGTGTGGGGACTAGGGAAGCCTTATTTTCTTGGCAGGATAGGCTGGAGGGCTCTGGACCCAGGTGACATGGGCTGGTGGGAGTGGGGGATGACAGCTGCTCCCAAGGCAGCTTAGGCCTGGTTCCAGGAAGCAGACAGGGTGGAGTAGGGTAGCTGGGGGTTGGGCTGGGAGCATCATGGGGCAGATGTGGCAGCGGGGAGCTGGCCTGTCTTTGGGGTGTAGACACTTCTCCAGGTGAGTGCTTGAAGGGAAGGCCGGGGAGCCCCCCACCCCTCCATTGCAGAAAGCATGGTGCCTGTCCCTCCTCACTGCGCTAGGCCTGGGGGCCTATGGAGTCTGTGGTGTAGGGGGTGGCCTTTGTGAATGGGAAGGCAGGGACAGGCCTTCCACTTCTGGTGATCTAGCACATCTTCTCCACTTAACAGAAGAGAAGACTGAGGCACAGAGGGGAGAAATGACTTTTCCAGGGTCCTGCAGTGAGGATGTGTAGAGCCAAGCCCAGAATCCATGCCTCCTGGGTGGCTGGCAAGCGCAGGCGCCTGGTCTGACGGTGGAGGACATACCTTCTTTGAGGGTACTTCCAGAGGAGGCCCACACTGATCTGTGGGTGAGAAGTGGAGGGTGGGAATGGGATTTCCCTCAGGCCTTTCCTGGGGACATAAGATGGGGTTAAGGGCACTGTAGTCCTGGTTCTGTGCCTGAGGAAGCTGGAGCTCTGCCTTGCACTCCAGACAGGGGCCATGAGATTCCCTTCCTCC
This sequence comes from Plecturocebus donacophilus, assembly GCA_004027715.1. NCBI lineage: Eukaryota > Metazoa > Chordata > Mammalia > Primates > Pitheciidae > Plecturocebus > Plecturocebus donacophilus. The sequence continues at coordinate 19,143 of PVKP010016545.1, forward strand.
TTCCCTGGAAGAGGGCCATCTCTGAGCAGCAGCCCTCCCAGACCTTGAAAGATCCCAAATGAAGCAGGAGCTGGCTCAGTATCTTCCTCAGCTTCCCAAATAGTTGCCTCATGGGGCATTCAGGGTACAGAGAGCCCTGGAGAGGTGGCTGGGGTGAAGAGGACAGGGTGTCCGGTTGGAGCCTGGAGGGAAGAGCGATGCCCTGGGAAGTAGGGCCTCCTGTTGTGGGGGCGGGGCTGGGTGTGTGCCTGGCCTCCTGATGGCGGCAGGTGCTGTACCACCAACCTCGGGCTGAAGACAGGGAGAGGAATTACTGTAAGCGGGAGAGGCAGGTGTTCTCTGGTCAGCTGGAGATCTGGACTTGGGAAGCACGTGAGTGAAGATGACAGCAGTGGCCAGGTGTCCCTTTCTCAACTCGGCCCCCACATCCACACCCAGTCCAGACCCGGCTTCCTGAGCACCCAGCCCTCCATCTGGGTACACAGCAGCCCTGGTGGGCAGAATTCCTTGTGTTTACCTCGTTGTCTGGGTGATGGTGGTGATTGGGTGGAACGCCTATGCCAGATACACTGCCAAGGCCACCCTGAGGGGCTGCCAACCGGGGCCCCACGAGTGCTAGAGCTGCTGGTCTTGTGACGTGGGCACCTGTCTGCCAGGCCTGGGCATGGGCCCAGGGTCACGCTCATGCCGGGGCTCCCGTCAGCTGACTATTTTGGGCTCTTGCTGACCTGGGCCAAAGTCAGGCCCAGCCAAGAGGGCCCAAAGTGGCTCCCCTCCTCCCCAGAGGCCGGCTCTGGTTTCTGCTATAAAAACAGAGGAGGACACGCCAGCTTGGAGGCAGCACCACATCCAGAGCCCACTCAGCTGCTGCCGGGCCTCGGCCACAAGGATAGGCTGGCTGGGCAGCACCTCTCTCCCAGCAGGGCTCCCTGAGGCCTCCAGGAAGAGACCCCAACCAATCTTGGGATTCTCCCTTCATGCGGTTGTCTGGGACCTTCATCCAGGGTCAAAGCAGATCGTGAGGAGGAAGCTGGTGAGTCTTGGGACGGGGACATTGAGGAATGGGAGCTGGGCTGTTTGGATTTTTTCCCATTGTGACTGTCGTGCCAAACCCTTTGGCCTTGGGTTGGGGGGAGGAAGCAAGGGTGGCTGGCCATCGGAGGCATGAAAGTGCAGCTTGACCCCAGTTGGATGGCAGTAGTTGGACTTGGGAGCACTGTGACTGACAACCAGGAGAGGTGGACAGAGACAGGTGATGCGGTCTACTTCCTTCCTCAGAGCTTCCCCACAGGGCCTCTGTCCTCTCCCGTCCACCCCGCCTGGGTGAGGCACTGGCCACTGCGGTGAGTTTTTGGTTTCCATCAGGGTACCTCAGGACTGGCTTCTGAGTGGAGCCCCTGAGCCCCTGCTGGTTAGGACTGAGTGGCTTGGTGTCCTGCTGAGCCCTCAGACCCTGGCCTGCCCCCTTTGCCGGGCCTCCCAGTTGCTTTGGGTGCCTGAGAAGCAGGGCTGGAGAGAGGTCTGGCAAGTCTGCCAACCAGCTTGCCACAAACACGCTCCGGGACCGGGGCCAGGGGCTCTGGCCCGGCATGGAACAGGCAGCAGCTCCTTACGTGGGAGGCTCCTGTGCTCTCCTTCCCAGTTCTCAAAAAAAAATTTTTTCCCCTTTCTGAACGTGAGTCTCTAAACGAATCCAGAGCCTGTGACTAAAAATACTTTAACAATAGGAAAGTGCATCAGTCTTTCCGGCTGGGACTCGTTATCAGAGAGTTTTTATTTTGGAATTTGAAATTTTGCCCGCCTAGGCTGGGTGGAGACCTTGGGCAGAGGCAGGGGAATTTGGTGGATGTTGATGTTCTGCAAGGTGGTAGGAGATCCTCCAAGGTGAGAGAGGAAGGGAGCTGCCCAGGAGCAGAACAGAAACCAAGGGAGGTTCAAGGCGGGGACCGACCTTTCCCAAACTCTGTGATCTTGTCTGTGTTTTCCAGCCCCTCTGGCTGTTCTTCCTGAAGTCTCATCTTACTCTTTTGTGTTGGATGTTAATTTCTCCTAGCCTGAGAGGAAGGGAGGTAGGGGTAGCCAAATCAGTGGACTGAAGATAGCCTCTGTGGCCATAGTCAGACCTCCTTAACTAAGTAGCTCTCTCCAGAATATTTTTCTTTTTTTTTTAAAGATGGGTTTTCACCATGTTGGTCAGGCTGGTCTTGAACTCCTGACCTCAGGTGATCTGCCCGCCTTGGCCTCCAAAGTGCTTGGATTACAGGCGTGAGCCACCACGCCCGGCCTTCTCCAGAGTATTAATTGAGCACTTGCTGCATACACAGTCTGGAATTCTCCCAGAATTCTTCCCACTAGAAGGGGTGCTGGGTAGAACCACATCTCTGGGCACACTCTCGTTTCCTCTCAGCTTAGCCCGGGAGCGGGAGAGAGAGAGATGGGGTTACTGTTTGTCTGTAGTTCCTGGAGTAGGAGGGCTGCTGGCTCCCCTGTCCAGCTGAGGACCCTGCTGTCTCCTGTCCCTGCTATCCTCCCTGCCAGCCCCAGGATTCTGCTGTAGGCTGCTGTGGTTGTCCCATTGCAGACATGAGTTCCACAGGGCCGAGTGCGAGACTTGAGTATGCGTGGATTTTGGTATACGGGGTCCTGGAACCCATCCCCCGTAGCACTTCCCTGTGCCCTGGAGGCACTGCCTCTTCCTGACTTCCACCCTCCCTTCCCATCACAGGTTTCCCACAACAGTGGGGGAGCCCAGGCCCCAGGCAGTGCTACATTTGGATTCAGAGCTGCTCCCTTCCGTGGTGAACTGAATTCTCCCAGCACTGGGACTGGTGATGTCTGCATTAGGCAGATGAGGAAGCTTGGAGAGGACAAGGGACTGCCTCAGGTCACATATCAGGCTTGCTAGCTCCTGGTCAAAGATGCCTCTGATAGCTCTTCCATCTTTTGCCCCTGCTGAGAGCTAAGGGGAGGAGTAGGGGCACTGGCTGACCTAACTTCGTCCCCAGGAGCCTGGTTTTGGGGAGGTAATGATACATGTGCTCATGGTAGGCCTTGGGCAAGGGCCAGGAGAGCAGAGCCAGGGACCTGGGCCTAACCCTTCACCCCTGGTTCCCAGAGCTGCCCATGGGAAGCCCCCAGGGCAGCAGGCAGTGCTTCCCTGCCCACAGTACAAATCCCCCTGCCCACTGCCACAGCAGGAAGAGGAAGTGGCCAGGTCAGGGTTGGCAGTAGGCCCTGAGGTCAAGGAGGGGAAGCTCTCAGGGCAACTTCTGAGCGAGAGAAGGCAGGCGAAGCTTACTCCTTCTGCTCACCCCAGGGGAAGGGTGTGGAGGCCTGTGGGTGGGGACGGTCTCAGTGAAAGTAGGGCAAGTTCCTGACCTCTGCTCAGTAGGGGCGGGGCCCAGGCCAAGGTGGAGGGCCAGCGTGGGAAAGGGACTGTGTAATTCCACTTCCTTCTGTTTATCCATCTCCGCCCCCACCCTCTGGGCTGGGGAATGGTGGTAGACATTGGCTGCTCATTTGGGTCCTGCCCTGGGCTACTTACTGCTGAGGATATAGAAAGGGTCTTCCCACCGCGGGGTAGGAGGCAGTATCCTTGTCCTCATGGTGTTCACATACTGGTGGGCGAGGAATGGGTCTGAGTACATGATAAGTCCCTGGGCCCCATAAGATTTGACTAGGAGGGGTAAGGGCCTGGTGAACTGCTCAGAAAAGACACTGTTATCAGCAGGAGGGCCCCTTTCTAATGAGAAATGGTGCATCCCTTTCTAACTGTACTTGTTTTCTATCTGTCAATAGAACAAATACATAATCAGAAACAGCCACCGTGCTTTCAGAAGCACACACTTCAATGAATTTGTTCTCAACAAATTCCAGTTGCATCTGCATCTATATGAAGAAATATGTCTCTCTCATTCAGGCGTGGCTATTTTAAAATAAACTTTGGGGAGAGTATAACATACATACAGAAAAGTGCACGCATCATAGGTGTACAATCTTATTTTTTCTTTTTTTTTTTTTTTGAGACAGGGTCTCACTCTGTCACCCAGGCTGGAGGGCAGTGGCTCGATTATGGCTCGTTGCAGCCTCTGCCTCCTGGGCTCAAGCAGTCCTCCCACCTCAGTCTCCCGAGTAGCTGGGATTACAGGCACGCACCACCACACCTGGCTAATTTAAAAATTTTTCTTGTAGAGAAGGGGGTCTCACTATGTTGCTCATGCTAATTTTGAACTCCTGGGCTTAAGCAGTCTTCCCTCCTCAGCCTCCCAAAGTGCTGGGATTTCAGGTGTGAGCCACTGTGGCTGGAGTACAATCTTAAGAGTACAGTTTGATGACTTTTCCAGAGTGAACATGCTTGGGTGATAATCGTCCAGATGGGGAACTAGAATGCTTCCATTCCCACAGAAGCCCCATTGTAGGTACCTCTATTTTCAGCTTATAGGTTGTGTATGTGCCTGGTTTTGTGGCTCACTTATAAGACTCAAGGCCCATGGGGCCAGAAGCCACAGCCTCTGGAGGTTAGAGTTTAGGGTAGTGAGTCCTGCGCAAAACTGGGATTTAGGGGACCTGAGTTTCAATCCCACCCTTGAGCCTCTGTTTCTGCCTTTATACAATGCAGATTGTAATTCCAAACCTGGAAGGGCTGGGCGAGTGTTAAATAGAAGAATCCCTGTGAAGTGCCCTGGCCAAGGTCTGACCCACTCCCAGTGAGAAGGAGCTTATTATCAATGAGTTGGTTGGATGTAATGACTTAGAAATTAAAAAAAAAAAAGAAAAGAAAAAGAGGGAAAAAAATAGAGATGGGCTGGTCCAGACTCTAAGCTGAATTCTTGGAGGATCAGCAGGATTAGAATAGAAGGAGGAAGGGAAACAATGTGCCCAGTGGGTGAAACTGTGTGTACAAAGTGGGTAGTGGGAAAGTTCAGCTCAAGGTCCTTATATGGGTTGGTGGGGAACTGGGGTGATGAGGGCAGGAGGGTAGGCTGGGCCACGGTGTGGGGGCCTGACTGGGCGGGGCTGTCTCTTGTCTCTAGCCTGACATCTTCTCTCCCTGCCCTTCCGTTTTGTCACGGCCTTGCCCTACCTTCAGATCCCTGTCTCTAGTTTTGGATACCTCTCTCATTACCTGTTCCCTCCCACCCCGTCTCCCTGACAATAAGCTGTTTTCTCTGACCTTGTTCCTGAAGGCTAGACTTGCGGCGGGGGGTGGGGGTAGGTGTCCATTGGGAGTCTTTGGCCATTGTGGGACCAGCATTTGCTCTAGGCCTCCCAAAGTCCACATCAATTGTGCCTTTCTCCAGAGTTCCACTAGCTGGACTCCACTCTCTCAGAGTATCAGGCCGTCCTCCCTGGAGGGTCCACAAGGCCTGGGATCTCCAAACCCCTTTCACCTCTCTCACCTCTATCTTAGGCTAAGTGCTCCACACGGAAACCTGCGTGGGTGGCCTCAGCTGTGTTCCCACAGAGGGACTTTGCCTTTTTCTCCATATTTGTTTTCAGAATGTGATGTGTTGAGCACCCTCACCATCCCCTGCAAGCATGGCCAGGTGGCAGCTGTAGTTCCTTATCCTCCTCCAGGCTTTAGGGCAGCAGGACTGCAGCCTCCATAACCTGCAGTGGCTCGGGGAGGTGGGGCCTGGGCTGCAGGCCCAGATCTGGAGGCTAGATGCTGCGATTCAGACCAGGGACCTGGACAGCACCTCATCACACTCGCTTTCTCTTGGGCTTATGGGTGGGCCTACCCCACAGGATGGTCTGTGTCACTTTTTACAAATGCCAAATTGTGAGGAGGAGAGGAGGGTGCCTCAGCTTGAGGCTGGTTCAACTCTCAAAGAGCTAGCAAGGCTGAGATTGAGCACAGGCTGGTTAAGCCACAGATAATGCACCTGTTCTTGCTCGTTGGTGGGAAGAACATTGGCTTGGCTGATCATCTTTTGCTACCTATTAAAATTGGTTTTACTTTCTAGGGAAGGCCCAGCTAGGGTGGAGGGAGACATCCTGGGGCAAAGCAGCTGCTAGGTGAGAAAGCCAGCCTGTGACACAGCCAGGACCAGTTCCTCCCAGCACGTCTTGCTGTGTGCTCCTGAGCAAGGTGCAGCTCCTCTTGGAAACTTTGGCTCCTAATCTGCAAAATGGGAGGACTTGAATTCTATTTGTGTTTTTAAACTTTTTTTTTTTTAAGCTGTGGAGTCATTTGCCACAAAAGGATTCCACAAAATCCAGGCAGACTCTTACAGAAAAGCCTAAGGGAAAGAAAAACAAAACTTTGGCTGAATTGAGAGGTAGAGATCCTGGACGGGTCCAATTGTCAGCAACCTGCCCACACTTCACATTCAACCAGGTGGCCTTGAAGGTCTTTGGGAGATGGTTTGGGGCAACCCAGAGCTCTCTGTAGACACATTCACTTTGAGATTGTATGCTGGGTCAGAGGGTTCTGGCAGGTTCTGACCAGATCACTGATTCAATGCCATCAGCATTACAGTCACCCCTCAGTATATGAAGGCGGTTGGCTCCAGGACCTCATTTTGTACTGTGAATACTCAAGTCCCGCTGTTGGCCCTGTGGAACCTGCAGATACAAAAAAATGGGCCCTCTGTATATGTAGGTTTTTCAATCCATGTTGGATTGAAAACAGTCCCCATATAAGTGGACCCACATGGTCAAACCTGTGTTGTTCAAGGGTCAACTGTAAGTGTAGACTGCTCCATCGGTCCTGGACAGTGAGGCTTTAGAAAGTGGAGACGGGCAGGCTAAGGGTTGATCTTCATGGGTGTGGGCAAGGAGAAGGAGTGGTCATTGGGCGCAGGCAGTTGGTCTGTGGGACCAGTGAGGCATGGGCTATGGCTGGCAGTAGGAAAGCGGGAGATGCTGGGTGCAGTGGCTCATGCCTGTAATCCCAGCAGTTTGGGAGGTCAAGGCAAGAGGCTTAAGGCTGGGAGGTCAAGGCAAGAGGCTTAAGGCTGGGAGGTCGAGGCTGCAGTAAGCCATAATCGTGCCACTACACTCCAGGCTGGGTGACAGAACAAGACCTTGTCTCAAAAACAACAAACGAGGAGAGGAAAGGACCCAAGAGATGTTCCAAAAAAGAATTTCAGGAAACAGTGAAAAGGTGCAGATGGGACATCAGCAGCAGGGATTAGGTGGCAGGCAGGGGTTGCAGAACTGACAAGCTCTGTCTGGGACAGATGAAATTTGAGGTGCTTGCGGGTCCTTTGAGTGGGCAGAAGTGGGGGCTGGAGACAAGGGTGTGGGAAACCTGTGATGGGAGTTGCGGGTGGAAATCAGCAGCAGGCAGCGCCTCCAAGGTAGAGGAAGTCCTATGGGGTGACCAGATGAGGTGAGAACTGGGTGGGTGGGTGCAGGCTCAGTGGAAGCAGAAACTTTTCTGGACATTGACTTACATGAGAGAAGGGGAATGGTTGGGGGTTGCAGTGGGGTGGCAGGGGTCCCTTTTCTTTGTCATGATTTGCCCTTCTTTCTTCTCTTACCTTGCCGTGAGGGCTCCCCACGCTTAGGAGAGATCAGGGTGGAGGGGTGACAGCCCAGCCAGGGAAGGCTCCAGACGGCTGCTGCAGCCTGGTCTGTGCCTAACAGGGTCCTCATGGGCTGCTCTGCACTCCAATGGGCAGGTGATAACTGGCCAGCGCTGCCTCCCCACTGGTGCTAGAGGTGGGTGGGAGGGCCGATGCTCCTTGATGTGGACAGGAAGAGGGGGATTGATAAAAGACTTGGAGAGAACCCTAGAGATGCAGTCTGTGGCCCTGGGTTCCACCCCAGGGTGCCACCGCCTGGCTGTGTGACCTTGAGCAAGTGCCATTATTTCTTTGGGCCTATTTATTTATAAAATGGGGAAGAGTTGGCACAAGTTTGAAAAGATTGCTCAGGCTCCACCCGGTTCCGAAATTCGGTAATTTCCCAACTTGGGTGCATTCACCCTGTAAGGGGCTGGAGAGGGGAAGGTGGGAAGCCAAGTTCAGCTTGTGGAGCGGAGCCAGAGCAGTTGCCCGAGCTTGGGCCTGGCCAACCCCTGCCCTCGGAAGGTCCTGTGCAGGGAGACTGCCAGGAGGGACTAAGCGAGGGGCTCTAACTGATGCCTCGGGGGCACCCTCTCAGCCTGAGACCCTGCTGGGGAGGCCGCGTCCTGTGCACCAGCTGCACCTAGGGCTGAGGTGAGGGCACAGGCTCCCCAGGGTGTGTCCGAGTTGCCCGCCCCAGCCCACGGCCTGCCTTGACTGCCCAGCAGCGGTGCCGCGTCACCCTAGGCTCTAGGAAGGGCTTGGGAAGGTGCAAAGGCGGGGCTGGGCTCAGAGGCAGCCGGAGGGACCGGGTGCGGTTGGCTCCCGGGAGCAGCTGGAGGGTGAGGAGATTCTCGTCCGGGAAAGCCCAGCGGTCGCGGCTCTGCAGCGCCCCTTCACCGGCGCTGCCCCTCCCGCCGGTTATTTTGGACTTGGGGGCCCCCAGTTGGGACCCGGGTCCGGTGTGGGGAGCCTAGTGGGCCTGGGAGCTGCTATTTTTAGCGGGCTCGGCGGGCGCTAGGAGCCTATTTATAGATCAAACAATCCGCGCTCCCTGCGTCAATGGAACCCCGCGTGCGTCACGCGCGCAGACATTCCAGGCCCCCCTCCTTGCCCCGCCCCCTCGGGCTCCCCGGGCCGCGCCTCCCCCTGGCCGCCTCCCGCCGGAACCGCACCGCCCCCCGCGCCCTTGTATGGCCAAAGCTCGCCGGGCGGCCTGCGTCAGTGGCGCCCCCGCCCCTCCCCGTGCGTCACGGAGCGCTTAAGAGGAGGGTCGGGCTCACCCGGGGAGTCCCAGTGGCAGAGGCTGCGAAACTTGGGGGAGTGCACTGAAGAACTTTGGGAGCGCACGCGGGACCAGGGACCAGGCTGTGACTCGGGGCGCCGGTCCGGGCAGGGGCAGCAGGAGCCGGCCGGGTAGGTTCCTTTCAGGGGGTGTGCATCTGTTTTTGGGGGTGGTGCATGAAGGAGAGCAGTGTACGCGCGGGCAGAAAGGATGTTGTAGGGTCAGCATGCAGGAGGGCGGGTGTAGTGTGCAGCTCTGGCGCAACGGGATGAGAACCCAGGTCCGACTGGAAACTACTGGCTGCCGGGTAGGAGGTGAGGGAGGTTGACTACCTGCAAGGTGGAAGCTGCAGGGGGTTGGGGTTGGCGGCGGGAGTAGGGGCTTGTCCAGCCGGCGGCTGGCCGTAGTTCAGTCTCCCAGGGTGCCCAAGTGGGCGCACTGTGCTCTGAACTTGGGTGAGTGTGGATTGGGGGGTCACAGTACTGTGGGGGAAAAGGTACATGGGGCTTTGGCGCTGCTGGGATCCATACGACTCCAACTGGGATTGGATTTCTAAAAGGCTCTCTTTCCTCCCAGCCTGTCAGCCCCCTCGCGGTGCCCCGGTTGTTTTCTTAACACTTTAGAGGCTGTGGCTGATTTGGCAGGGGTTCCCCACCCTGAGCTTTCTGTCTGAGCTGCATTAGGAAGCCTCTGGATCACTGAAGGAAGTGACTGTCTTGGTGGCTGAGCTGTGGAGGGCTGCTTGCTGTGTGTTCAATAAAGGAGGCTTCTTGGGGTCAGGGGCAGGGTCTCTGGAAGCACTGGGAGGACTGATTTCACTAGGGCTTGGATCGTGTGTGTGTGTGTGTGTGTGTGTGTGTGTGTGTGTGTGTGTGTGTGTGTGTGTGTGAGAGAGAGAGACAGAGAGACAGAGACAGAGGTGGAAACCTTTGTCCTTGGGGATCGTGGATAGAAGTTGTCAAAGTTGGAGTCTTAGGGTGGAGCTACCTAGAGGATACCTCCCAAGCATTCCAGCTCCAGATGCTGATCACCCCTCTGCCCCCTCCCCCAGTAGTCCCTGTTGGATCTTACAGGTAGGGTGCAGCCTGAGGCTTGTTCAGCAGAACAGGTGCAAGCCACATTGTTGCCAGGACCTGTCTGAAGCCGGATTCTCCCCACTCCCTCCTTCAACCCCACCTCTTCCTCCTCCTGTGGGATTGCTCCCCCCTCCCAAGAGGCTAGATGTAGGTCCATATCTTGTGTTGTTAAGAACCTGCATGAAGGGGGAGCAATTGATGGGGGTTGATCCGGATGTGGGACGTCCAGGTGGAGAAACAGGATTTGAATAAGGCTGGAACGAACGCCCAGTTCTGCCCAACTGCTGTCTTTCCTCCTTCACCCCCAGCCCATCCCTGCCCAGACTGTCGTCGTGCAGGCATATGTGGCCACCCTCACCTCTCACAGGGTGCTGCATGCCTGTGGATGGGTGCCACTGGGTGGGTGGGGCCTGGGCTATGAGGGTCTCTGTTGTCTTTGTTGGTTATGTGAATGTCAGGCTAGGGGTGGAGATGCCGTGTTCAGGGCCTGTTGAGTTAGAAGAAAGGCTAGGACCAGAGAGGACTTCCTGGGCTCTTGATCAGGAGGTGGTGACAGCCTTTGCCCCCATCAGTGTACCCCTTGATTATGGTACTCGCTGTTCCAGCTTGATTTCTTCTCTAGCTTCTCTCCTTGACTGGTGAGGCCAGAATTATGCAGACCCCAGGCATGGAGGTAGGGAGGAAGATTGTCCTGGAGCCTCCTCTGCATTAGTTTTTGACCATTCTGTGAATGTAAGGATCTGTCTGAATGATGCTATCTCTGTTTAGACTCTCTTCAGGCTCCTCAGGACCCCCTTTGCCTTAGCCCCTGGATTATTTAGGACATAGACTCTGCTTTAGTGGAGGGACCCAGGCAGGGGCAGAATGTCTTCCACCCACCCACCAACAGGCTTCTCCTTCCTGCATAGCCTCCTTAAGTCTTCTGCTGCTGCTGGACTCTGAGAATTCTCTTATTAAAATAACTGGGGGTAGCAGAACACTCTTCTTAAGTACTGTCGTCTAGTCTCCTGGAAGTCCAGGGGGCTTTGGTCTCCTTCCTCCCCCTTACCCTGTTCCCAGCAAATGACCCTTAAAGGTCTGGAGCCAGGTTACTGATGAGGAGGCCTAGGCTCCCTTTCTCTTTGCTTCTGGGAGCATCTTGCGCAGTGCAGAGTGGCTTCCCAGCCCCAAATGGCAGGACTGGCGTGGGTTTGGGATTTGCTGCCTTTGCTCAGTATGGGGGCTTGGGGTTGAGGTGGGGGACAGGCTAGGGCCTCTGCATTAGGCTGCCTTCTCAGGCAGCTGGGCTTTCCACTCCCAGCTCCTCTTCCATTTCCACGATGTCCTTCTTCCTAGACACCGTGAGGGGAAGAGAAAAAGACTAGGGTGTGCCTGGGAGTATTCCCAGGAAGTGCCTGGTTGGCGAAACAAGCAGGGAGCTGCTTCTGAGAGCTGGGCTGAGGCTTTCCTGGGCTGTCTCTCCCACTCACCCTTCTCCCAGTCCCGACCATGCCTTCCCCAGTTGGGGAGGGGCAGGGGGCTGGAGGAACACAGCTTCCCCCTGTTCCAGCAGAGAAATGCTGGCTGGATGCCTCCCTGAGGGTTCCTAGCCTGGGCTGACTAGGGTGTGGCTAGCCTTCTGATGGAGCCCACTCATGCTGGCCATTGCCCAGGGGCTTTGTGGCACATAGGTCAAGATGGTACTCAGGCCAGGGGTCAGGATTCCTAGGTTCTGTGGCGGGCTGTGGTCCTGGCACCTCTGTCCCATCTTTAGGCTAGAATCCTACCACCTTGCTGTTCTGGGACCCAAATACTTTGAGACCAGGCTGTAGACTTCTCCCACTGACTCTCCTTTCCCTCCCTGGGGTTCTACCTCTCCAGAGATGCCCTGTATCCAAGCCCAATATGGGACACCAGCACCGAGTCCAGGACCCCGTGACCACCTGGCAAGCGACCCCGTGACCCCTGAGTTCATCAAGCCCACCATGGACCTGGCCAGCCCTGAGGCGGCTCCTGCTGCCCCCACTGCCCTGCCCAGCTTCAGCACCTTCATGGACGGCTACACGGGAGAGTTTGACACCTTCCTCTACCAGCTGCCGGGAACAGTCCAGCCGTGCTCCTCGGCCTCTTCCTCGGCCTCGTCCACATCCTCGTCCTCAGCCACCTCTCCTGCTTCTGCCTCCTTCAAGTTCGAGGACTTCCAGGTGTACGGCTGCTACCCTGGCCCCCTGAGCGGCCCAGTGGATGAGGCCCTGTCCTCCAGCGGCTCTGACTACTATGGCAGTCCCTGCTCGGCCCCGTCGCCATCCACGCCCAGCTTCCAGCCGCCCCAGCTCTCTCCCTGGGACGGCTCATTCGGCCACTTCTCGCCCAGCCAGACTTATGAAGGCTTGCGGGCATGGACAGAGCAACTGCCCAAAGCCTCTGGGCCCCCACAGCCTCCAGCCTTCTTTTCCTTCAGCCCTCCCACCGGTCCCAGCCCCAGCCTGGCACAGAGCCCCCTGAAGTTGTTCCCTTCACAGGCTACCCACCATCTGGGGGAGGGAGAGAGCTATTCCATGCCGACAGCCTTCCCATGCTTGGCACCCACTTCCCCACACCTTGAGGGCTCGGGGATACTGGATGCACCCATGACTTCAACCAAAGCCCGGAGTGGGGCCCCAGGTGGAAGTGAAGGCCGCTGTGCTGTGTGTGGGGACAATGCGTCGTGCCAGCATTATGGTGTCCGCACCTGCGAGGGCTGCAAGGGCTTCTTCAAGGTACTACGTGGCCCTGGGCAGGGCTTTTTATAGGAAATGGAGAGAAGCTAGCCTCTCATCCCATTGGGACCTGTGGTAGACCCCTGGGTTCTCCCAGCTAAGTCCTGTCCTGTAGGATGGCCTCAGCCCTGCCAGGTGGGCTGCCTTCCTGGAGACCCATAGATGTCAGGGCTGGAAACTTTCATTCACCAGGATACTCAGGGGCCCATGGGGTTGCAGAGAGCTGGAGTGAGCCGTGAGATATGGGCTAGAGGGGTGCCTAGCCAGCCTCTGGTTTTCCTCTGCCTGTCCTCCCCCAACTCAAGGTTCTAATGGGAAGGGGTGCCCCCAGGCTTTCGCGTTCCTGGCGTGAGATGAAAGGATCCCGGCAGAGGGTTTGGTTCTTGAGGGCTGGGGGTGGACTTGGGAACAGGCTGTGTGTTTGTCCCAGCGCTGGTGCCTGCTTAGCTTCCCGTCCCCACCCCCAGCCCTTTGGCCCTCTCCTGTCTGTCCCAGGGAGAGGACAGGCGGACAAGCGCCCATGAAAAAATACAGGTGTTTGGATTGCTGGGGAGACTCTGGCCCCCAATATTGTGTCTTGGGGTCTTCCTCGGGGGAGAAACCTCCTCCAGTGTCTTCAAGACTTTTCTCTCCCCCCAACCCCCTATCTCTCCCTCCCTTGCCACCCAAATGTTAGAAAAATAGCTGTGAACAGAGAGTGCTTTTGTCTGCAATGGCAGCAGGATCTGGACAGTCCCCTCCCCTGGGCTCCCCCCTCCCCACCCCACACTCTTGACAGCCTGTTCCGTGTTGCCCCCCCACCCAGCGCACAGTGCAGAAAAACGCCAAGTACATCTGCCTGGCCAACAAGGACTGCCCTGTGGACAAGAGGCGGCGAAACCGCTGCCAGTTCTGCCGCTTCCAGAAGTGCCTGGCCGTGGGCATGGTGAAGGAAGGTGTGTGGCTGGGGTGCAGCCCAGCAGGGCAAGGGTAGGCTTGAGTTGGGTGGGACCCCAGGGCCCTCAGGCTTCTGCCCTGGATGACCCGGGGGAGGGCACATCTTATTTCCATCCCCCTTCTGAACCCCAGGCCTTAGAGGGAGGCAGCTTCCACCTGCCTGGATCGTGAGGGTGGTGGCTGGGAGGGGGTCCCTGTAGGGTACCTTGGATCTCAGGGGCTCTGGGTCCTAGGGACTTGGTGGGCTGTGTCTCAGCAGTGGTGTGCATGGCTTGGGCTGAGAGGCCCTTCCTTAGATCCCTTCCTTCCTCACCCCTACCCATTCCTTTGCAGTTGTCCGAACAGACAGCCTGAAGGGGCGGAGGGGCCGGCTACCTTCAAAACCCAAGCAGCCCCCGGATGCCTCCCCTGCCAATCTCCTCACCTCCCTGGTCCGTGCACACCTGGACTCAGGGCCCAGCACTGCCAAACTGGACTACTCCAAGGTGAGGCCCTGCCTGCCTGATCCCTCGCCTGCCTTGCGGAGTGCCGGTGTGAGCACACACGATGCCTTTGTGCATGTTAGGAGAGCTACCCCCTCTGGAAGGACTGAATGAGAAAGGAAGTTTAAAAAGGAAAGAAAGAAAAGCTACCCTTTCCAGTTCAACAGATCAAAGAGGGGAGCCCCCTCTGGGGTGACCAGATGGGAAAATGCACCCCCTCAGGCAAGTGGCCAGTTAGAAAAATGTGTCCTTCTGGCAGCTGCAGCTCTGGATTAATATGTGAGACTTGGCAAGCGAGAGCCTGGGGTGGATCTCAGGGCCACTACCACTCCTGGGATCTGGCATCCAAGTGTCTGATACAGCCGTACGTGGCAGTGGGTGCAGGGCCCTGCCTGGGGTGCTGACCCAACTGGACCATCCTCCCAGTTCCAGGAGCTGGTGCTGCCCCACTTTGGGAAGGAAGACGCTGGGGATGTGCAACAGTTCTACGACCTGCTTGCCGGTTCCCTGGAGGTCATCCGCAAGTGGGCGGAGAAGATCCCTGGCTTTGCGGAGCTGTCACCGGCTGACCAGGACCTGTTGCTGGAGTCGGCCTTCCTGGAGCTCTTCATCCTCCGCCTGGCATACCGGTGAGCTGCCCACTGACTGCCCAGCCCCTTTCCCTGATATACCTGCCTGTGAACCACCCCGATCGCTCTTTAACCCATCTGCCTGCCAGGTCTAAGCCAGGCGAGGGCAAGCTCATCTTCTGCTCAGGCCTGGTGCTGCACCGGCTGCAGTGTGCACGTGGCTTCGGTGACTGGATTGACAGCATCCTGGCCTTCTCAAGGTCCCTACACAGCTTGGTTGTTGATGTCCCTGCCTTCGCCTGCCTGTCTGCTCTTGTCCTCATCACCGGTGAGTGACCAGCACCAGACCAGGTCCAAGGGAGTGGGTGTCAGGGAGTTGACTGGTCCTCAGGAGGGCACTGTCCCAGGGAGTTTGGTGGGCCGGGAGCTAGCATTTTCTGGCCCCTGCACTGCCCCGGGCTCATACTGAGAGTAAAGTAGGGACCGCAGGAGCTGGAGACGGGCTCAGCTGCTTCCAGCTCTAAAGCTTAAGACAGCCTTTAGCCCCAGACTGCCCAGGATGTACACGACAGGTGCCATGTATGTGGCCTAGCGTATTGGTTTGTTTTTAAAACTTTCCTGTCAATTACGCTGCATGTGGAAAAGTACACGGATGGTAAATTTTCATAAACTGCACTTACCTAACCAGCACCTTGGTCAAGTAAGAGCATGTAACTGCCCTCCAGAGCCCATGATTCTGACCCCTTCCTGTCATTCGCCCTCCCCAAAGGTAACCACTACTCTGATTTCTATTTTTTATTTTAAAGAATTAAAAAATATATAAGATGAGATCTCACTATGTTGCCCAGGCTGGTCTTGAACTCTTGGGCTCAAGAGGTCCTCCTGCCTCGGCCTCCTAACGTGCTGCAATTAGAGGTATGAGCCACTGCGCCCGGGCCTTTGCTGTGACTTCTGACAGTGCAGATCACATTGGCCGTGCCTGTTTTGGACTTTATGTAAATGTAGTTCTGCAGGATGGAATCTGAATGCAGAGGTTTTCAGGTTATGGTTTTTTTTCTTTTTTTGAGACAGAGTCTTGCTCTGTCGCCAGTCTGGAGTGCAGTGAGTGCAGTGGCACGATCTTGGCTCACTACAACCTCTGCCTCCCAGGTTCAAGCAATTCTCCTGCCTCAGCCTCCCAAGTAGCTGGGACTACAGCTGGGCACCAGTGTGCCCAGCTAATTTTTGTACTTTTAGTAGAGACGGGGTTTCACCATGTTGGCCATGACGGTCTTAATCTCTTGACCTCGTGATCCACCCACCTCGGCCTCCCAAAGTGCTGGGATTACAGGTGTGAGCCACTGCACCCAGCCACCTCTCTTTGTTTTTTAAAGCAAAGAATCCACCCTCATTCCTTTTTTTTCACTTAAATTGCACAGGGGACCCAACTATACAGAACACAATCAGAGGTACTCTGGGCTGAGGGAGTGCTGAATTCTGAGGCTGGGGCTTCTCAGAACAGTCTGGATTTTAAAAACCCAATGGTCTAGCCAGAAAACCTAGGTTAGGATTTTATTTCCTGTTTGAGACCTTGGGCAAGTCATTAACCTGGGCCTCGGGTTCTCACTTGGAGCATGAGAATCATGAGGGTTATTGGTTCTCAGACTTGTGACGATGCTTACTAATGCCAACATGTGAACATGCTTTTGTGAAGTGCCCGCAGAGCATGAGGGTTGGCCAGGAACATCAGTTTTAGGGGCCTAGGGGAAGCCGGGGCTTCGGAGCCTGGTTCTGAGATGTGTGACTAATCCTGTACCCTCCCCGCAGACCGGCATGGGCTGCAGGAACCACGGCGGGTGGAGGAGCTGCAGAACCGCATTGCCAGCTGCCTGAAGGAGCATGTGGCGGCTGTGGCAGGTGAACCCCAGCCAGCCAGCTGCCTGTCACGTCTGCTGGGCAAACTGCCCGAGCTGCGGACCCTGTGCACCCAGGGCCTGCAGCGCATCTTCTACCTCAAACTGGAGGACTTGGTGCCCCCTCCGCCTATCATCGACAAGATCTTCATGGACACGCTGCCCTTCTGACCCCCGCCTGGGAACACACGTGCACATGTGCACTCTCATACGCCACCCCACGTGCCTTTAGTCCACGGACCCCCAGAGCACCCCCAAGCCTGGGCTTGAGCTGCAGAATGACTTCAGCTTCTCACCTGCTCCAGGAGGTTCGCAGGGAGCTCAAGCCCTCGGGGAGGGGGATGCATTCATGGGGGTGACCCCACGATTTGTCTTACCCCGCAGCCTGGCCCTGGCCTTTATGTTTTTTGTAAGATAAACCGTTTTTAACACATACCGCCGTGCTGTAAATAAGCCCAGTGCTGCTGTAAATACAGGAAGAAAGAGCTTGAGGTGGGAGAGGGGTGAGGAGGAAGGGATGGGCTCCACCAGTCTGCGCAGCCTTTCCAGCCTCCTGCTGGCTCTCTCTTCCTACCTTCCTTCCACATGTACATAGACTGTCACTCTAGAAAGAAGACAGATGACAGATTCTGACATTTATATTTGTGTATTTTCCTGGATTTATAGTATGTGACTTTTCTGATTAATATATTTAATATATTGAATAAAAAATAGACATGTAGCTGGAACTGGGATTCAGTGTGTCTCTGAGGCCCCCTTTCCCCTCCCCCACCAGGCACACCCCATCATTACATAAGAGGTGGGTTGCTCGAGATGAAATTTAGGTGTTACCAGCCTGAGCTATCAGGCCTCGGTGTACTCATTTGTAAAAGGTGGATAATAATGACACCTGCTTCACGAGGTTGTTATGCAAAGCTCTTAGACTAATTTCTAGCACGTGGGAAGCCTCCACTAGACATGCCTGGCTCATTGCTGGGGCCTGCAGTGGCTGACTAGCCCAGGGATTACTACAGGGCCCTATAGCCTTGGCTGTAGATCTCAGGGTTGTCATGGTTCCTAACCTGGACACATTATTCTCTGATTCTTGATTTCCACATCCATAAAACAGGAATTGACCCAGCCTCTCACAGCTTTTAGGATCAGAGGATTATGTGTGTAATGCTTAGGTTGGGCTGGGTTGAAGTAAGCCCAAATTGGTAATAAGTAGCTATTGTATTCAGTTTTTTTTTTTTTTTTTTTTTTTTTTTTTTTTTTTTTTTTTTTTTTTTTTTTTTTTTTTTTTTTTTTTTTTTTTTTTTTTTTTTTTTTTTTTTTTTTTTTTTTTTTTTTTTTTTTTTTTTTTTTTTTTGAGACAGTTTCGCTCATTTCCCAGGCTGGAGTGCAGTGGCATGATCTTGGCTCACTGCAACCTTTGCCTCCCAGGTTCAAGTGATTCTCCTGCCTCAGCCTCCTGAGTAGCTGGGATTACAGGCATGTAGCACCATGCCCAGCTAATTTTGTATTTTTAGTAGAGACAGGGTTTCTCCATGTTGGTCAGACTGATCTCGAACTTCCGACCTCAGATGATTCGTCCACCTCAGCCTCCCAAAGTGCTGGGATTACAGGCGTGAGCCACGTATTGAGCCTTGTATTCAGTTTTTTAACATTGCCATTCTCAACATTCATCCCCACTCTCCTGCCACCCCAGCAAGAGGATCCAGGGAGCTGGTGGCCCTCACCTTCTCAGCAAGAAGATTGTACTGAGGTCCCTACCTGTGCCTGTGTCTCCATGTAGGCCCTCCAACCCTAGGCTCATCAGTCGTTTAGTCAGCTGGCTTAAAATGCAGATTCCTTGGATCTACCCCCAGAGACTCAGGTTTGGGGAGGCGAGGGGGCCCATGAACCTACACTTTTAGCAAGTACCCCGGTGCTTGCGATGCAGGTGGTCTGGGGCCACCATTTTGAGAAACACAAACCCAGATGGACCTAACCTGAGGCCCACAGGAGTTTGTCACCATGCAGGGCCCGGCACCCTTCCTGTGCTCAGTGCTTGCCCGGCCTCACTGTTTCCTTTTCTAGGACCTGGTGAGAGCCCTGAAGGCAGTGCCTTCACAGTTGTTCCTCATGGCCCTTGGCCCAGGACTCCTGATCTCCACCTCCATGGCCCCTGGGAACTGGCTGGCTGAGGGGTCAGCCCCTACTGGATGGGGCCTAATAGATTAGGGCTCAGCTGTGGGTGAGGGGAAGCAAGGACCTTCCCCGGTGCTCCAGCCACAGCTTGCAGGGAGCCCCCATCCACTCGCCCTCACTTGGGTTCTGGGAGCACAGTCCAGCCTCAGGCCTGCTGAAGGGTCGGTGTGAGGCTGGAGTAGGGAGACAGACGAAGGCCCCGCCCCTGGGACTGATGCTCCCAGCAGTGCTGTGGACTTCCAAGCCTGTATCCCTGGCATCACACCCCTCCCCTGTGCCTGACTCCTGAGCTAGCCTTTGTCAGCTATACCTGCACCTGATGACACAGGGCCGTTAGTAGGTGGGCTTCTGTTTGCAGCCCTGCCTCCAACTCCATGCTGCTGAGAAGCCTCTCCTCCTCATCGAGCCTCAGTTTCCCATCTGTTGAATGGGAAGGTGAGACTGGTTAGGAGTAAAGCTTGCTGAGAAATCTCCCGCCGGCCAGCTGGACCGAGTCCTTCTCCTTTGGGTGACTCGCCTCCAGTTCCCTGCCTGTAGCACAGACAGACATAGGGAAAGGATAGATGCTGGGGAAGGCAAGAGGCTGCTCAGAGGCTCAGGGAGGGACCAGGGCTGGGAGTGGGGTGGGGCCGAGGGATCGTCTCCGTATTTATGGACGAGGCTAGCAGGTAGATAGCAGAGTCCACCTCGGCAGACTATTTTCATCTGACACTTGTGATTTCCAGCCCTCACTGCCATCCCATGAGGACAGCCTGGCTATTCGCACCTCACAGGGGCACCATGGGAGAATGGTGAAAGCAAGGACCCTGGAGCCCGAGGCCTAGGTTTGCATCTGGGCTCCAGCTCTTACTAGCTGAGTGATTTGGGGCAGGTTAGTTCACCTTGCTGTGTCTCAGTGTTTTCACCTAGAAATGAGAAAATGAATCTATTTTATGAAGTTGCTATAAGGATTACAGAAGTGAATACATACAAAGTGTTTCTCACAGTGCCTGGCACACAGCAAGCATCCAGTAAATATTAGCTATTGCTTTTACAAAGGAGGAGAATTCATTTCAGAGAGAGGATATGACTTTCTCAAGGTCACCTGGCTTGTGAGTAGCTGAGCTGGGTGCTTCTGGCTATTTCACCACTAGGTCTCTCTGCCCAGGGCCTCGAAAATAAGCTCCATTGATGGTGGTTCCTTTTCAGAACCCTGGCAATTCGGGTACGGGCTGGGGTGCTGGTTCCTCCAGCCCCACCCTGCTCCACCCTGCCCCGCCCAAGGGCTGGAGCCCGGGGGCAGGCCCTTTCTTTCCACTCAGCAACTGGAAGAACTGGCCTCCAAGTCTTGCTAGAGGATGGGAGGGCAAACAAGGGGGCATTGAGCCTGATGGGGCCTCACAATGGCTGCTCTGTCCAGGCTGGCCGGGGGCTGGGCCCATTTCCGACGGGGACAATAGTCAAAAGGCAGTGACGCCGGCAGGGCCTGGAATCCCAGGCGGGATTTTCCAAGGCCTCAAAGTCTGCTGTTTGTCCTTACGCGGAGACCCAGGAAGCCTGCCTTTCTGTCTCCCCCACCCCACCCACGCTGGGCCCAGTGCCCAGAGGCCCTGGCCCCCTCCCCAGCCCTGAGGTGCCACTGTGACTCTCGAGGGGGGGCTTTGAGGTCTGGGGACTGAGGGGGAGCTCTGTGCCCCCCGGGTCTGTGGTAGCCCTTCCTGGGGGCCCATGTGGAGGAAGCTGCCCTGCACCTGGACTCCAGCCACCTGGTCTCAGTTATGGAGGGGGGTGGTAAGGGTCAGCCTCCAGGAGGTGAGAAGCTCCTGAAGGTCATGGGTGACCGTCATATAATGGGGTGTCCTGTCCACACGGCCTGCTCCGAGCACCAAGCATGCTCAGCTGTGTGGCAGTGGCTCTGCTGCTGCAGAGGGCAGTGTGAGAGAGACTTGTCAGAGGCCACTGTGTGGTCCCTGGACAGTCAGCAGTGACATGCTCTTGCAGCTATGAGGCAGTTGTGCCAGGCATGTCAGAGTCAGGCCCTGGTGAGACAGTGCTGGGGGGCCTCGTGTGAGCTGGGCCTGGAATCCTAAGAGAGTTGTAGCTTGGACATCTGGACGAGTCCCAGCCCCTCTCCCGAAGTCCCTGGCTGCAGCAGAGCCCCAGGGCCACTGGGCCTTCTCAGAGGATGAGGTTGAAGGGGTGAGCCTCTGTCCATCTGGCATCTAGCCCTGCCAGGGCCTGGTCTTGCAGCCTCATAGCTCTGGGGGCAGCTGCTCTGTCTTCCCTGGGGCAGCCAGTGCTCAGATCCAGGCTGCAGTCTCTGCCCCAAACCTCTGCCTCCAACCTTGCTCCAGCCTCAGACTCTCAGGCCTCTTCCTGGGCCCTAGGCTGGGAGACTGTCTGGTTTGGCCTGGGCTGGCCAGTGGGACTTTGAAACCTCCAGCCTCCGATGGTGAGTACAGGAAGGAGTCAGAGCAAAGCAGAGGAAAAGCCCTTTTCAGTTCCCAGTATCTCCTTCCCCACACAAGCCAGAGACCTTTGCAGGGCAGGAGGCACATTTCCGGGTCCCCAGCTGGACTTGGAGCCGGCGGGAAGCCTATAGGCCCCTGGAGGCCTTGGCCTTGGCATCCACATCCTGCCTGCCACTCCTGGGCCCCTCCCTGCTCTGTTCATCCTCCCCAGCACCCTGGCTCCCCGTTACCTCCTCCTGGGCCCTGACCCTGCCAGACCAGGGGTGCCACTTGAGGTCTCCTCAAGGTCTGACCCAGGTGCTGGCACTGTCCAGCCCCAACTCAGGACTATAAATCAGGCCTGGCATGGCCACAGGGGCTGGGGGTGGCAGCTGGGACAGGAGGGGAGCGCGGGGGGGCCTGTCCGGGTACATGCTGCGTTAGCAGGGAGCAGTGCCCAGCTGCAAGCCAGGCGGGCAGGGTGCTGACTGTTGCTATGCTCCTAGCCTGGAGAACATCAGAGGGAAGAGGCGTCTAACCAGAGACAGCCATGTAGGAAACCTGGACTCCTCTCCAGGGCCCCAGGTAGCTGGGATACCACGAGGACAGAGAGAGAGATGCCCCCTGCCCCACAAAAAACCAGAGACAGAAAAACACCTCCTAGAGTCAGAGATAGAGACTCCCTTATCGGGGGTGGGTAAACAGCTCCCCAACCTTTTGCAAGCACAGTAGTCCAGAATCCACCTTCTTAAAGAATGACAGATACTCGGAACAGCCTCCGAGCTTGCAGCAAGGAGAGACAGTCCTGCACCCCCAAAGGACCGATGCACAGAAATAAAGCCTGGCCCCTACCCTAACTTGGCCAAACACAGAACTTTCTGGAAATAAAAAGCCACACAGCCCTGCCTCAACATGGAGAGGTCCCTGGGTCCTCAGGAGAACGAACAGTACACAGGCTGCTCCTGGCCTGCTCCTGGTCTCCTGGCCTGCCTGGTGAGGTTGGCAGGTTGAGGCTGGAAGCTCCCCTTTCTCACGCTCTCTGCCACTCTTTCATCTGCCCAGCCGTTTTCCCTGTCAGGGAGGGTGGGGGCTGGAAGTGACATCCCGGAAAGGGTGGGAGGTTGAAGAGCCCCTGCCCATGATCCCAGGGGGCAGATGTCAGAGGGGGCCAGCTGGTCCTCCTCACCCTTGCAGCCTGCCCAGGCGGGAGGGTCAGCAGGCAGGGTGCTGGCTTTCCAGGCAGCCTGGCCGCTGTCAGGGGCCCCGGCCTGACGTCAGTCCCACTCATTGTTGCTGCTAGGGCTTGAGTCACTCCCTGTGACGCCACTGGGGTCAGCTCTGGAGCAGCTGGGGTGGCGTGCAGGGGCAGCTTTGGGGCTCTGCTCCCCCCGGGCACACACCAGGATGAGTTGGGGCCATCCGAGGCCACGCTCACCAGGCAAAGCCAGCTGCCTGCTCCCAAGGTCTTGTGTTGGCCTTCAAGGTCTCCCCACAGGCCTTTGCTGCAGGCATGGCTCAGTCTCAGCCAGTCGCCTGTCTGCTTGGCGGCCGTGGCTCTGGGCTCTGGCCGAAAAGTCTGCCCTCTCTATTCTTGCCTCTCTCACCCAGAATCCTCAGTTTCCACTCTCTGCCCCTGCCCCCCACTCCGGCTTTTTTCTTCCCCCTTCTCCAGGAAGCCTTCCTAGAATAATTCCCACTTCTTCCTGGAATCATCCCCCTTCCCTGCCATCTCCTCAGATTGCTGCCCGGTGCTCTCTCAAGCTGTCCTGGTTTTCTCCTGGTGCCTAGTCCCTTCCCAGCTTGCTGAGAGCAGGGCTTGGGACTCCTCTTCACTCTGAATGTGTCACTTTCTATTTTGTTTTTTTGAGACAGAGTCCCTCCCTGTCACCCAGGCTAGAGTGCAGTGGTGCTATCTCGGCTCACTGCAACCTCCACCTCCTGGTTTCAAGCAATTCTCCTGCCTAAGCCTCCCGAGTAGCTGGGATTACAGGTGTCTGCCACCATGCCTGGCTGATTTTTATATTTTTAGTAGAGATGGGGCTTCACCATGTTGGCCAGGCTGGTCTCAAAACTCCTGACTTCAAGTGATCCATCTGCTTTGGCCTCCCAAAGTGCTGGGAATACAGGCGTGAGCCACTGTGCCTGGCCTGAATGTGTCACTTTCTGTTCCAGGCAACCGGCGTCTCTCCATCCCGGCCCTCTTGGACTCCCACAAAGCCTGCTGCCATTTCTTTCATACCACTTGTTGGGTTTTCTTACCCACAGGTATCTCCTGGTCCACCTCCTCTGAAGACTCTGAGCTCCCATAGGGCTAGAACTGTGACTTGTCCCCCTTGGCATCACAAGGTATTACAAGGGCCTGGCGTGTGGACAGTTCCATATGTGTGGCATGAACGAATGAATGGTCGATGATACCTTGATCATCAGAGGTAGGGGCATAGAATGGGAGAATTCATCCCATACAGTCCCAGTTTTTTCATCACTCCCGCCCCTCCCTGATAGGACTACTCAGAAGGGCTGTGACCCAGGGTCTGAGTTGCAATGAGAATTTCCCTGTAAGAATTCAGGGAGGTAGGAACAGGCAAGTGTTGGTCAGCATGTGAGATAAAGAGGTGAGGGGACTCACCCTTCCTTCTGTCTCTACTCCAGCAGGCAAGGCTCCATGGAAAGGGTGGATTCTAGAGCGGGAACGTAAGTGGGTGAGAAGACTGCTGGAAGGAGGAAAGACTAGCTGCATGGCCTTGCACACGCACCAGTCAGGGTTCGCCAGTGA
The DNA here is from genome assembly GCA_004027715.1 of Plecturocebus donacophilus. Taxonomy (NCBI): domain Eukaryota; kingdom Metazoa; phylum Chordata; class Mammalia; order Primates; family Pitheciidae; genus Plecturocebus; species Plecturocebus donacophilus. The sequence continues at coordinate 43,006 of PVKP010016545.1, forward strand.
AACAGAAGCGGTAGGACAGAAACACAAATATGTACTATAGAGAGATCTTCTCCTCCCATGTATATCTGCAGGGGGAAAGAGAGGGGTTTATTATTATTATTATTAGAGGCAGAGTCTCTCTCTGTCTCCCAGGCTGGGGTGCAGTGGAGCAATCTCCGATCACCACAACCTCCACCTCCTGGATTCAAGCAGTTCTTCTGCCTCAGCCTCCCGAGTAGCTGGGATTACAGTTGTACACCACTGCGCCTGGCTAATTTTTGTATTTTTAGTAGAGACGGAGTTTCACTATGTTGGGTAGGCTAGTCTTGAACGCCTGACCTTGGGTGATCTGCCCACCTTGGCCTCCCAAGGTGCTGGGATTAGAGGCATGAGCCACCGTGCCTGGCCGAGAGGGGTTTGTTATAAAGAACTGGGTGACAAGTTCTAAGATCTGAAGTTAGGAGAGCTGCTGGTGTTGTTTCAGTCTCAAGACCCAGGAGAAACTGATATCTGAAGGCAGTTGGAGTCTGAAGGTAGGAAAAGACTGATGTCCCAGCTCTGAGGCAGTCAGGCAGGAGTTCCCCTTACTCACTGGAAGGTTAACCTTTTTATTCTCCTAGGCCTTCAGCTGACTGGATAAAGCCCTTCCACTCTGGGGAGGGAAATCTGCTCCACTCAGTCTGTCAATTCCAATGTTAGTCTCATCAGAACACCCCAGGATCATACTTAACCAAATGTCCAGGCACCCTGTGTCCCAGTCAAGTTGACACATAAAATTAAGAATCACAGCAAACCACTATGCATCGCTATGTATCACTGGGCTTCAGTTACAGTATCAGTAAATCAGAGAGTGGGGTGATGGGGAGGTGGATTGTATCTACTTTGAAAGGCAGTTGGAAAAATCAGCAAAATAGGGCCTTTGAGTGCAGGCATGGTACCTATTAAGGCTCAATGACTGGTAGTGATGAGGATGATGATGTCAGGCTAGTGGCAGCAAAGGGTTCTGAGATGGAGTGTGTCAGTGGCTACAGAGATCAGTCACCCCCTTACTCACTGGCAGTCCCCGGGGGTAGGCTCTGGTACCTCCTCCACCCCAGGACTGGTTCCAACCTCCCTTGATTCCCTCTCCTTCAGCTCCTTACAGAGCCTTCCCTCTCAATATTTCCTCCTGATTGCCTTCTGGTTTTCTGCAGCCTCCTGAAGAGTTGCTGGTCTGCAGGGCAGGCAGCTTTCTCTTTCTCCCAAGAGAGGCACCCACACCTGGGATAAGAGACAAGGGCTGAAAAAGGGCAGAACTGTGGGGAGGAAGGAAAGTGGGCAGGGAACAGATGATGGGGGAAGGTCAGCCAGAGCAGGAGCTCGTGCAGCTGGGTTTGGAAGAATTGAGCAGGAGTAGGAAGCCTGAGGGTGACGTGGTGACAGTGGTGTGCTGGAGCCAGCTGGTACTGGCCTTCAGGAGCTGATTCTAACCCTGACAATCAAGATGCAATTATCCATCCATTCTGGACTCTGCATTCAGTGATGTCTTGTTGCTTGAAATCAGGTACGGTAGAAAATGGGCAAATGCTACAAATCAAGGCATTTCCCCTACCCAAGAGCATGTGTGAAGCATTTACCAGGACACCACTGGTGGGTGGAGAGTGCTGGAGCATAGGAAAGAGTTGGTTGAAGAAACCAGCCAGAAGGAGAGCTCCCGTGCCCCTGCAGTGGTAATCAGCCTTGGACTTGAACTCCGGGCTCTGTTATTTACTGAGTGACCTCAGGAAACTTACTTATCCTCTCCCAGCATCACTTGCTTTTATTTTCTTTCTTTCTTTCTTGTTTTTTTTTTTTTTTTTGAGATGGAGTCTCTGTCGCCCAGGCTGGAGTGCGGTGGCGCAATCTCTGCTCACTGCAACCTCCACCTCCTGGGTTCAAGCAATTCTCCTGCCTCAGCCTCCTGAGTAGCTGGCACTACAGGTGTGTGCCACCACTCCTAGCTATTTTTTTTGTATTTTTAGTAGAGACAGGGTTTCACCATGTTGGTTAGGCTGGTGACCTCAAATGATCCACCCGCCTTGGCCTCTCAATGTTGGGATTACAGGCGTGAGCGACCGCACCCAGCCCAATTTCTTATCTATGTTGTAGGACTGATTAGCATCAGGTTTACATTTATATGTACACATATATGGTATTTAAAATAATGACCTTTCCCACCTAATAAAAGTTATCTATTATATCTATTATTGTTTTGGGAGATAAAAGCATGTGTTAGAAAGATAAGCTTTTTTTTTTTTTCTGAGACAAGTCTCCAGCTGAGATTGCACCAGACTGGAGTGCCATGGTGCAATCTCAGCTCATTGCAACCTCCACCTCCCAGGTTCAAGCAATTCTTCTGCCTCAGCCTCCCAAGTAGCTGGGAGTACAGGTGCCCGCCACCAAGCCTGGCTAATTTTTTTTTTTTTGAGGTGGAGTCTTGTTCTGTAGCCCAGGCTGGAGTGCAGTGGTGCGATCTCGGCTCACTGCAACCTTCATCTCCTGGGTCCTGGTTCAAGCAATTCTCCTACCTTAGCCTCCCAGGTAGCTGCGATTACAGGCACGAGCCACCATGCCCAGCTAATTTTTGTATTTTTTAGTAGAGATGGGGGTTTCACCATGTTGGCCAGTCTAGTCTTGAACTCTTGACCTCGTTGTGATCCGCCCGCCTTGGCCTCCCAAAGTGCTGGGATTGCAGGCGTGACTCACCATGCCTGGCCTTTTTTTTTTTTTTTTTTGAGACAGGATCTTGCTCTGTCACCCAGCCTGGAGTGCAGTGGTGTGATTATGGCTCACTACAGCCCCAGCCTCCTGGGCTCAAGTGATCCTCCACCTCAGCCTCTGAAGTAGCTGGGACTACACGGGTACACCAACACGTCCAGCTAATTTTTAAATTTTTGTTTCAAAGATGGGAGAGTCTCACTATGTTGACCAGGCTGGTCTTGAACTCCTGGCCTCAGGTGATGTTCCATCCTCAGCTTCCGGAAGGGTTGGGATCACAGGCGTGAGGTACCCCAGTGGCCAGAAAACAGCATCCTAATCCCTAAGTAACATCTTAAGAGTGCCTCCTATTGGGGGTGCGTACATTAACAGAGCTCTCTAACCCCTATCTGCTCCTGGCTTACAACCTACATGGAGAACCAGACACGCTCCAGGAAGTTACACAACACTAAAAATACACTTGTATTGATATTACACTTTACAGGTCACAAAAATCTTTCATATGAGTTATCTCCTGTGATCCTCACAACAGCCCTCTGTTTATAGAGAGCATCAGAAAGGATGAGTGATGTCAAGGGTCACGCCGAGAAGCAATGGCCGAATTACAAGTCTCCGAAGAACTGTCACCAGATTGGTCACCGTGGAGTACCAAGTAGTGCTGCTGTATAAAGGCAACACTTCGAGATGAAGCCCTTTCTCCAGCATCTGTGTGGGTGGGAGGCCGGGGATCCAGTCTGTTATGCACATTGAACAAGCTCAAGTTTTGCCATCCACTGGGCGCCCTACAGCACAGCGGTGTGGGCTCATCTCTAGGACCTCTCTCTACGTGGTACGCCCCTCATCTTGTGGAGATCGGTGCCCCTTACAGGCCTCAGTCTGAACTGAGTTGGGCACGCGTCTGCGTTCACGGACCGGGCTCGCAGCCGATGACTCCGCTCCGCCTAGAGAGGCGGCCGAGAGCCCAACGGGCTCCTTCCTTCCCGTCTCTATGGCGGAAGTGAGTTGTCCCGGCCGAAACACCACAGCGTTCTCAGTGGTGGGCTGAATGAACTCGTCCAAATGAGGGGGATCTTCCTCACCATTAAATCTTAGAATCCGAGAGAGAACTACGAAAGGAGAATCTCCCAGATCAGAGAGCAACGCCTGACTATCTGTATATGCTCCTGTGACTATGAGGACGATGCGGTTGCTGCATGCCTGCGGGGACTCGGCAAGCTGGGCACGTGCCCCCTCCGGGGCCGCGGGATCAGGTGAGCCTCTCGGCGCTCTGGGGGCGGCGCGGCTTCCGGTCCCGGCTCAGCCTCCGACCCGGGTAGTCTGGAGCCTGCTGGGAGAGCCGTGGCCTCTGAGAGGCGGGTCGTGGACTGGGTTAGGGGAGGTGGGAGTTGTTTAACCGTCTGGTACCTCTCCTGTGCAGGCGTGGGCATCCCCTGGGGTGGCGGAACGAGGGTGCTCCTCCAGCTTCCGAGTCCGGCCAGCTTGGGCGCGGGGCGCCGCCCTGGAGACACCCGAGGAGTCCAGTCCTCCCTTGTTCCCTGGACGGTGGAGGTTCGCGCGTAGTGGCGACGGGAGGTACGGGACCCGGGCGGGCATTCCTTCCTGCCTCCCTCCCGAATCTCTTGATACGGAGCCAAATAGCTTTCTGTTTTTTTGCTTTCAGTCTGTCTCTTGTGGCTCAGCGCCGCGGGGAGGTTGACGCGTACCTGAGGAGGAGGAGGAAGGGCATGAGCCGAGCCTGAGGAATCCGTGGTCCCTACTCTACACTCCAGGTGAGAATGGGCGTACCCTGCCCTCTAGCCAGGCTTGAGAAGGCAGCTGTTAGCTTCTGCCCCTCGCGGGGACCAGAGGGATAAGACTTTTCAGTCGCTAATCGGGTGGGCCCTGCTGCTCACTGCTCATTGTGTGGGGCAGGGGACAAGGTTTTCCTAGACCAAATGTGGCTGCTGTGGGAAGGAGAATGGGATTGGTCAGGACTGACTTCTTGGAGGAGTGGATCCTAAAATAGTGTGTAGAATGAGGGAGGAGCCCGGGCTTGGGGCAAAAGTGAGCTGTATGGGTTGTATGAATGATTGCGGGAGATACAAGAGGGAGAAGTCGTGGAAGAAAGGGAGCTGGACCAGAGCCAGGAGTCTCTAGATGGGAAGAAACTGCTGGATGGAGTTAAAATAGAGGGCAAAATGAGCAAGAGAGCCTTTCTCTTTTTTTTTTTTTTTTTTTTTT